>UESW01004578.1:377647-437711 GCA_900491605.1 Calamus simplicifolius | reverse complement strand
TTTTTTATCAATTTCTATGATCAATGTCCGGACACATTTCAGATTCTCTGAAACTTTATATTTTTGCTCTGAAATGGTCTCGGAGCCGACTTGATCAGTATCAGAGTCGACTCCATGTTTCTGCTGAAACTCTGGAGCCGACCCCATCTCTGTGCGAGTCGACTCCACTTCGGGTTAGGTTTCTGTGACTACTCGGAGTCGACTCCACACTTTGCGGAGCCGACTCGAAGTGGTCCCAGATTGATTTTTCTAGGGCAGAGTCGATCCCTCGTTCATTTCTATCTTCTCAAATCAATCAAAATCTCTCTCCAAAGATTTTCCCAACCTACCAAATCCTTAGAAACCCTTGATTAACCTTTCCACTAAATCAATGGCACCTAAAACCCGTGGTTCTAGCCTTGGAGCGGCCGGGATGAAGAGGAAGAAGATGGTGAGGCGTCCCGCTCGCGAACCGTCTCCGAGCATGGATTCCACCTCGTCCTCTTCAACCCCGAGTGCTTCTCCTGCTGCGGCCACCTCTCAGGTAGACCGCCTAGCCATAGAATTATTACAACCGGGAGAAAGGTGGATTTTGAGCTATTTGAGATGGAGGGTTTTCTTGTAGGAAGACAATTAATTGAAATGGATGGGAGAAAATGTGTTCATTAGATTGCCCAACCTACCCCGCCTTGGTTAAAGAGTTTTATAAAAATTGTCAAGAGGAGATAATGGATTGGTCAGCTTGATTAGAGGAAATAGGATAAATGTCACAGTGGATATACTCTCAAAACTTTTGGATCTTTCAGTGTCTGGTCCTTCTACATTTTCACCTGATGATAGGAGCCCGGCTTTATCAAGATTGTTAAATAAAGAAATTGTTGGTTTTGAAGAAGTCCAAGCAAATCAACTATCTTTGGAATTAAGGCTTCTCCATAACATATGCAGTAGGATTCTGTTCCCTAAGACTGGGAGGTTTGATTATGTATCTGAGAGAGACATTTTTGTTATGGATGCTGTAGTGGCTGGGAGACCTATCAATCTTCCGAATATGATAATTTGGTACATAGCTGACTATGGGAGCAAGAAGAAATCAAGTCTACCCTATGGCATGATATTAACTAAGATTTTTCAAAGCCAAGGGATAATTATTTCCGATAGTGAGCCATTGAGAAATTTGAGACACACTGATTACTATAGCTTGGCTACTATTCATAGGATGAGATTTGTGAAGAAAGATGGTAGATGGGAAAGGAAAAATCAGTTGGAAGATAGAGCCGCTGATGTTGAGGCACCTGGACCTTCTGTTAGACATTCATCACCTGTGCCTCCTAGTTCTTCTGTTCTAGTTCCGGTCCCTTCTCCTGCTCCAATGTTTGATCATCCATCTTCTTCATCAGTTGGTTTTTCGGATCTTCAGTTAGAGCAGTTCAAGAGTCTTCTTGATGCTCAAGAGGATAGAATGAAGACTGAGTTTGACAGTAAATTCATGAATCTTAAAGAAACTCTCTATTCATTAGAAGATCGAATTACCAAGATTGAATCTACTCTTAGCTCCTCTACTGAGTCTTTAAGTGGTGATTTAAAGAATATTTTTGAAGAACTTAAAGACATTTGTGGAGATGGTAAGACTTATGCAAAGTGCAATGCCGAGCTTCAAGATAAGATTTTAACTGCTTGTACTTTTGTGGGTGAAAGATTGAGAGAATATGTCAAGCTTCAAACTGATGGAATGAAGAACATCGTAGATCACTTAACAAGAATTGTAAGGACACATTTTTGATGTAATGGATGTTTAGTTTTTGCAATGTAATAAATTTATATTATGATTTACATTTTGATATAATGAAGTAATGAAAAGTTAGTTTTGAATGTTCAATAAGTTTGAGTTTGAATGTACTTCTCTTATTTATTAATGAATCTCAGTTCATGTTAAAGCATATCTTAAATCGTGAATGTGATTGTGTTCGATGCTTCTCTACCTTTTTGTTGATAACAAAAAAGGGGGAGAGTTTTATACATGACTGTATATGCATGAAAGAAATTAAACGAATGTTATTGTATATGCATATAATAAATAATTGAATGGGGGAGAGAAGGGAGTAATAATTAAACATTACACATACAGAGAATGAATGAAAAAGCAATTTAGATGAAAATGCTGAATTTTGACATTAAACTGTGTATGAGTTTAAATTGAATGAATGTGATATTTATTTGAATTTCATAGGGGGAGCTACCTCATTCAGGGGGAGCCTAACTATGAAAATTAAATAAATTCTTCAATTAATCATGCATATACTCAATGTTTTTGTCATCATCAAAAAGGGGGAGATTGTTGGGGAGATTGTTGAGAAATTATTGCCCCAATTTTATTGATTTTGATGATTACCAAAAGCCATGAGTATATTAAAAGATGCAATGAATTTATTTACATGAGCAATGAATTTATTTCTCATAATCAATGAGTATGTTAAGTATGACTATAATCAATTGGAAAGTAGCTTCAAGCTCCATGCTTAAGCTTTCAAAAAGAAATTTTTATACTTCATATTTCAATCAATGAGTTTTTGGAATATATCTTGAATTGATTCTTAATGTCAAATTTATTATATTCAAGTCAAAAATTGATTTAAAATTAATCTGGAACGAATTTCAAAGTCAATCAGAAAATTCTCTAATTTTTGATACATTCCGGAGCCGACTCTAGAGTTTCAGAGTCGACTCTACTCAGTATACAGAGATTCCTGATTTTCTCGAGTCGACCCCTGTGATTTCAAGAGTCGACCCCCGATATTGTCAAGCCGACTCCATGACTGTAAGAGTCGACTCTGCTCAGCTCCAGAGAGTTGTTTTTCTGAGCACTTCTCGAGTCGACCCCTTGCTTTTCATGAGTCGACCCCTGACTGTCAGGAGCCGACACCTTATTTTTCTTGAGTCTACCCCTTAACTATCTGAATGTTTCTATTTTTGGCATCGCGTTTTCGAGCCGACTCGCCTAAAGTTGGAGCCGACTCCAACAAATCTGGGCGTGACTTTTTCTGTATGCCAACTCAGTGCCAATGGTAATATTTTTCAATAACGGCTATATTTCTTTATTTCTAACGGCTATATTTTTGCAGAGTCTATAAATAGAGAGGCCATTTTCAAATCAAAAGATATACATATATAGATCAAGAGAGAGAGAAAAAAAAAAGAAAAATCTTTCAGAAAGAGGAAAAATAGAGCGTCATTTGAAAAATTTGAGATTCAAAAATAGAGTGAAAGAGAAGGAGTGAAATCAAAGGAGACTTCATCTGTGCTCAAGTTCATCAATCCAAGAAAGTCTAGAAGAAAATCCAAGAGCCATTCAAGATCAAATCAAGAGATTTTCAACATTCAAAGAAAGGGAGAATAAGTTCAAATTAACTCCAACATTCAATCCGTGAAGAATCTGAGCTGAGGCCCGATTCCACACTTCAAAGGAGTTGAGGAAAAGAAGAAAAGCCTGCACTCAAATCGAATCTAAACAGGCCCTTCTAAACTTTGCTTTTATTTTAAAATATCTGCTCAAAAGGAGCTGTTTTGTACTAAACTCATATTTTTATCTTGTGGTTTGCTAATTCAATCAGTGGATTGAATTAGTGGAGGTAGTTTACCTCGGCACAAGCTAAGGATAGCTTGTGTGTTGGGTTTTGTGCTGGTGAGCCCGTGTAAAACCGGCTGGGTTCGTTGTGATCCCGAAAAAACAATAAGTTTGGGTTGTGAGCTTGTAAAACAACTCGACTGTAATCGAGGAGATTATAGTGTGGACCCAAGTGGAGCTTGGGAGTGGACGTAGGTGTTGGATACACCGAACCACTATAAAATCTTTGTGTTTGCCGTGTTTATTTGTCTCTCTCTCTCTGCTATTGTGCTTTAACTTGAATTAATTATGTATATCCTCTCATCAATAGTTTAAATTGTTTTAAAATGCTTAATTTTTAAAGTACCCAATTCACCCCCCCCCCTCTTGGGTTGCCATCTGGGCCAACAATAATCATTGGAGGCACTCCATGCCTGGTGCTTGTCAACCATCGGAATTATCATTCATTATATGATAAGTCAGCGTAACTATTAAATAGACAGTCAGGTGGACCGAGCTTCACTCGGGCTTGGTTGTCTATTGATAGGTTACACTGATTATATCATTTAATGGTTCGACCTAACCAGAACTTTAAGTGGAGGCACTCCATGCCTGCTGAAGAGGTAGATGGGGCAAAACTGAACAATTGTTTTGGAAAACAATTGATTTTGAACCTACTCATAGATGCATATGGGTTGGCCAAGCTTCACTTGGGCCTGTATGTAGTCTATGTGGATCTTAGTGCCCACTAAAGAATTAAGAATAATTCTTCGAATTGGGGTGTAGAGGCTGCCAATTTGAATAAAATAGTGGGAGAATCTTTAGACTAAAGTCCAAGTCTTTAGACTGAATCAATTTATATACTAATAAACTTTAGTTTTTTCTTATGCAGAAAATGGCCACTAATTTATCATTAAGGTCCCTATTAGATAGTGACAAGTTGAATGGTTCCAATTTTAATAGCTGGTTCAGAAAACTTAAGATCGTCCTTGAGCATGAGAGGATTCTATATATTCTGAATAATCCTGCACCAAAGATACCTGATGCAAACACCCAAAGTTCTGATAAATACACTTATCAAAAGTGGCTCAATGATAGAACTAGCATACGTTGCATCATGCTAGCAGCAATGAACAATGAATTCGGTCACCGGTTCGAGAATGCTCAGCCAGAAGAAATCATTCAAGTGTTGAATGAATCTTTCGGCACACCCAATGACGTTGAAAGGCACAAGACTAGTTGTGCTATTTTTAATGCTCGAATGAGGGATGAATCTCTTGTCACTGATCATGTATTGTATATGATCGAGAAGATAGAACTCATAAGCAAGCTCGGCTTTCTCTTACATGAGCAGTTGGAAAAAGATGCAATCCTGAATTCCTTGCCTTCATCCTTCCAACCTTTCCTTACTCATTTTCGAATGACAAAGTTTGCAGTCAACTACTACGGTTTGTTGGGATTATTACAAAACTTGGAGAAGGACAACCAGCTCTCTAAGGGTTTGGTTAATGTGGTTGAAGGATCTAAGGTAGGGCGACAATCCTTTGGGAAAGGGAAGAAGAAAAAGAATAAGAAAAAGGTGCAACATGCTAGGACATCTATAAGTGGTCAGATGTAGAAGAAGAAAGTTAATAAAAGTCAAGCTGAATGCTTTCATAGCAAGATGCAAGGGCACTGGAAGAGGAACTGTCCTCTTTACATTACCACATTTGATCAAAATAGGCCAAAGAAGAAAAAGGGGCAAGATGTTGCTCAACAAGGTATTTATATGATGACACCTTGTAATTTTTCTGTATATGATAATCAGACCTAGGTATTGGATACCGGGAGTCCTTTTAACATTTGCAATTCATTGCAGGGACTATAGGTCACTAGAATATTTGAGGACAACGAAAGATTCCTTAGTGTTAGTGATGGAAGATTAGTTCTAGTTCTGGCATTAGGAGTTCTTGAAATAGTTTTCAATAGAAATGCCATTATACTAAATGATTATCATTTTTGCCCAACATTCTTGTTGAACGTAATTTATGTAGGCCTTCTGACCAAAAGTCATTATGAAATTTCAATAAAGGATGTTACTTTGAATATCATTATGAATGGAGTCACTGTAATGATTGGGCATTTATCTAATGGCATTTATATATTATCACAGCCTGTGAATGTAGTGTACAACTCAAGTAAGTGCCCTAGAACAACTGATGTCACAGACAATTATCTTTGGCACCATCGCTGGGTCATATCAACAAGAATAGATTAAACAGGTTAACTCAGGAGGGCATCCTTCGAGTTGATGATTGTAAATCATTAACTACCTGTGAATCCTGCCTTCTTAGTAAAATGACCAAGTCATCTTTTACTAGAAAAGGTGAAAGAGCCAAAGAGCTATTGGGTCTAGTACATACTGATGTATGTGGACCAATGAGCACTTGTGCCAAAGGTGGATATTACTACTTCATTACTTTTACAGACGACCTTTTTAGGTTTGGTTATGTCTATCTTATGAGACATAAATCTGAGTCATTTGAAATGTTCAAACTATATCATAAAGAAGTAGAAAAACAAACAAGAAAATGCATTAAGATCCTTCGATCAGATCGAGGAGGCAAATACCTTTCCAATGACTTTGTGACATATTTAAGGGAAAATGATATTCTCTCCCAATGGACTCCTTCTGGAATACTGCAGCATAACGGTGTGTCAGAAAGAAGGAATCGAACTCTGTTAGACATGGTTCGATCCATGATGGGTTTTGCAAGCTTGCCAATATTCTTTTGGGGATATGCATTAGAATCAGCTTGTCATATTCTCAATAAGGTTCCAAGTAAGTCTATTTCTAAAACTCCACATGAGATATGGTATGGACATAAACCGGTTATCACCTATCTAAGATTCTGGGGGTGTCCGGCTTATGTGAAACGTGCAAAATCAGACAAACTTGAACCCAAATCTGACAAATATTTTTTCATCGGCTATCCGAAAGAAACCAAAGGATATTACTTCTACAATACTAAAGAACAAAAGTTGTTCATTAGTAATAGAGCAGTTTTTCTTGAAAAGGAGTTCCTTAGTGAAGGAACAAATAGCTCTAATATTGAACTTAAGGAAGTTCATCAAGTAGAAGGAACAACACAAACCAGTGAACCCTTAGAATCTGAGTTGATTAGATCAAACTCAAAACCCATTTTAGATGCACCATTAAGGTGATCTGGTAGAGTACCACATCAACCGGACAGATACTTAGGTTTCTTAGTCCAGAATGAAGATCCTGTTGAACTTGATGAGAACAATGAGGATCCGATCATCTATATGGATGCTATGCAAAGGACTGACTCTAATAAATGGCTTGATGCCATGAAATCCGAACTTGATTCCATGAAGGACAATAATGTATGGACATTAGTTGACCCATCTGAAGGGATAAAACCCATAGGGTGTAAGTGGATTTTCAAGAGGAAAAGAGGCGCAGATGGAAAGGTAGAGACCTACAAAGCACGTATGGGTGCCAAGGGGTATCGTCAACGTTATGGTATTAACTATGATGAAACGTTTTCTCCTGTGGCAATGCTGAAATCCATTCGGATTATGCTAGCTATAGCAGCACACTTCGATTATGAGATTTAGCAGATGGATGTTAAAATTGCTTTTCTAAATGGTAATTTAGATGAACAGGTGTATATGATACAGCCTAAAGGTTTTATATCTAAAAACGAGTCTAAAGTGTGTAGGCTACAGAAGTCCATTTATGGACTTAAGCAAGCATCTAGGAGTTGGAACATACGATTTGATAATGTGATCAAATCTTATGGCTTTGTAAAGAATAAAGAAGAACCTTGCATTTATAAATGGGCTAACGGTTCCGTTATTGTATTTCTTGTATTATATGTGGATGATATTCTCTTAATCGAGAATGATATCCCTGCATTACAAGGAATAAAGACATGGTTATCATCATAATTCTCCATGAAAGATCTGGGAGAAGCATCATACATCCTAGGGATGAAGATCTATAGAGATAGATCTAAGAGGATGCTTGGTTTATCCCAATCTACGTACATTGACACCATGCTAAAAAGGTTTAGCATGGAGAATTCCAAGAAAGGCTATCTTTCGATAGGCCATGGAATTCATCTTTCTAAGAAGGATTGTTCGACAACTCCTAATGAAAGAGAATGTATGAGTCGAATTCCATATGCTTCGGCAGTCGGATTGATTATGTACACCATGACATATATAAGACCAGATGTGGCATACTCACTAGGAGTAGTGAGTAGATACCAATATGATCCAAGAGAAAAACACTGGCAAGTTGTTAAGACAATCCTTAAATATTTGAGAAATACTAAGGACCAGTGGTTAGTCTATGGAGAGTCTGATTTGAAACTTATTGGATATACTGATTCTAGTTTCCAATCAGATCATGATGATAGCAAAAGTGTGTCAGGTTTTGTGTTTATCCTGAATGGTGGAGCTATTTGCTGGAAAAGTTCCAAGCAACATACAGTGGCAGATTCAGTGTGCGATGCAGAGTACATCGCTACATCAGATGCTGCGAAAGAAGCTGTGTGGCTGCAAAAGTTTATCTTCGAGCTTGGAGTAGAACCTTCCATAGATGGACCAGTCCTATTGTACAGTGACAGCACTGGTGCCATAGCTCAAGCAAAGGAACCACGAGCACATCAGCACACCAAGCACATACTGCGTCGGTTTTATCTTATTCGAGAGATTGTAGACCGATGTGACATAAATCTTTAGAAGATTGATAGAAAGAAAAACCTAGGTGACACATTTACTAAAGCACTCAGCATCAAGAAGTTTGATGACTATAAATTAAAGATGGGTATTAGATACTGTAATGAGTGGCTTTAGGCTAAGTGGGAGTTTGTTGGGAATTATATCCTAAAGCCAATCATTGGATGATTGTGCTAATGTAAATTGTATATAAATTGATATATTAATAAAAGTTATTTGGCAGTTTATTCATTACAAGAACATCTTCTTAAAACTCCTAATGGTAATGAAGCCCTCAGGATCTTTCTTCACGATAAAGGAGGATTTATCTTTGAAGGTCCTTAAAAGAGTTCGCGACCTAATGATATACTATGAAAGGGCCATAGTACTATCAATTATAGGACGTTGTATATCATATTTGTTGGTTGTCCTCTTAACCAAGGAGTGTAGAGACACTGGTATAACATACAGGTGAAAGTGTAGGAGTACATTTCACCGAACGTGACTCATTTTCGGATACTCTACTGTCAAGAGTTAATCCGAAAAGATATAGGTATAAGTATCCTTCAGACCTGAAGATCACAACCAGTGGCTTATAAGCAATTCATTGTACTTAGGTGCCGGACCACCTAGATTTCTAATCCAGCTACGAAAGGTTACTGGGTGCAGTCAAGTACTTATGGTAGTCAGTTGTGGATCAAGATGGAATTTGACCTATCTCGTTAAAAGGAGAAATGCTTGTGTTTCAATTTAGCAAGACCTTGGCCAAGGCACTTCATGTGAAAGTCACGTGATCATTAAAATTGAAATCACTTTATGGATTTGCTGTTTAGAGTTGACAGGCTCTTAAGCCATCCTTAGCATTTGTGCTCAAGAGGATGAATTATACGGTAACTGTTTCTTAGGGTTCTTGGAGTTTGCTCGGCAACTCTTCGACCTATCCAAACGTCGGGTTCCATTGCTAAATGGCCATATCGATTAGTATAGAAAGTTGTTTCTATGCTACCGGTTTAGGTTCAAACCTAGAGAGTCACACGTATAGAAGTTTCCCAAGATGATCTATTTGCTGATCAACGATTGAGAATCGTATATGATTTAATTAATCAATTTGATTGATTGAATTATCTCAATTGGGTTAAGTACAAGTGAATAAGATTCAATTTGATTTAAGTCTAGTCAATTTCAAATATTGATTTGAAATTAGACTTGATTTGGATTTAAATAGATTCAGGACTAGCTAAATTTGATTTGGGCTAGGACCATGATCTATGTAGGTTCAGTCCAATAAATTTAGATCAGATTAAACCATCACCCGAACCCAAACCTCTCGCATAAGGATCTCACATGATGAGATGGCTGAAATCTCATCTCATAAGAGATTAAATTCTCATATAGAATTTAATGCCTAACATTAATCTTCTCCTGTTGGAATTCTAAGTGTTAGAATTCATGTACCTCTTGGAATTAGCCAAACATTGTGACTCTTTGGTTTTCACCGAACGTCGGAATTAATCAAGCGCCGCGTCTCTTTGGTTTTCTTCGAACGTCAGAATTAATCAAACGTCACGCCTCTTTGGTTCGGCGTCTCTTTGCTTTTTACCGAACGGCAGAATTCTAAATGTTAGAATTCAATGGGCTGGCTAAAATGAGACTATAAATAGAGGACATCCCTCACCAGATTACACAGAACAATAACACACGACATGTCATGGATTGAAATTCTAAAAAGTTAGAATAGAAAATCCTAGTGATTCTGGTGTTAGCAAAAGCTTGGTGGATCTTGGAGGAAGATTCAAGTGGAAGGATTCAAGATCAGCAAAGTCATTTTTTCGCGACCTAGCACTCCTGGAAATCTGATCATTTGGGGCTTCACATGGACGATACTAGAGGCCGAACGATTGAACGGCTGTAGATCACAAAAGGATTTACCAACTGCCCTTAAGGTAAGTGATATGATCCCTAAATCTTAAGGCATGATTCAAGGCAAAAAGTATGACTTCTTACATTGATGATCAAGATATGATCTTGATGATTATTTATATGCATATTTTAGATCAAGTGATCCTATATATAAGGCAAAGATATGATCTTGATGCATATTAGATAGATTAATATGTAATCTTTTAGTTTTCGCATTGATAATAGTTATCAAATTTTAAAAATATGCATGCCTCAGAGTTTATTTCTCCCTACACAAAAGGCTCGAGGAGGAGGAGCGTAGGCATCGGCAGCAGCAAGATCAGCTCGCCGGCCTGAATAGGAGGCTCGCCGATAGGGAAGATCGGCTGAAGTGGCAGCACGATCAAATTGCTAAACTTACTGTCGATCTTAAACAATCTCAGCGGGAAATTGAGGATAAGCAATCCTGAATTAATAACCTCAAGGAGGGTCTTCAGCAGAATAAAGTGGTCAAACTGAAAGCCCTTGAAAAGGTTCACGAGTTGAGTCGGCGAGAGGAAGAGGTATTGCATCTTCTTATTCACTTACTTCTAGTATTTTTCCTTTTGGTCATGATCTCACCTGATCCGGTGTTTGCAGATAGGAAGAATTAGGCTCGAGGTCTAGGACCAATTTGAGGCTTTGAGAACGGAGTTGGCCTCAAGCCGCCAATGAATTCCGAACTTGGGAGTCAGCTAGCTGAAGCTAATAGGCGAATCTCCTCGGCTGTGGACGAGTACAAAAGTTCTACTCAATTCTCCGAGGAGCATAAAGTGGCCTGCACCGAAGCATTTCGGTTCGGTGAAGAGGAGACTCGGTCGAAGATCTCCTAGGTATATCCCGTGTTAGATCTGTCTTTTCTAGAGGCTAAGCTTTTTGATACTCGCACCCCAGGAGCTGAAGAAGCTGAGTATAAAGATATTTCGGATGTTGACCTCAAGATCATTCTAGGCACTAATGAGGCCTTGGCTCCAGAGGGGTGTTCCCAGCCCGGTGCCGAAGAACTCGAAGTTCCTCCATCAACCATATTTGAAGTGGGTGAACCCAGTCAACTTCCCCCGGATGTTGCCGAGCGGACCCCTGGAAATGATTTGAACCCTGATTCTTAAGGGTTGTTCATGTATCTTTTGCCTTTTCAATTTGTAATTTGATTGAAACTTCAATGAATGAATCTTTTGTCTCCTTCTGTTTGTCTTATTGCTTTGGTGATTGTTTTTCAAATGATCTTTCTTATCAGAAGTTTTTCCTAACGGTGAACAAATCATAAACGATTCATGTTTTAAGGTCGGATTGCTCTCAGGAGTTCCGAATTGAATAGTCTGCTTAATCGAAGCTAGATTGACTTGTTCCGCTAATGTATGAAACTGTTTAGTTATGCCATGGAATATTATCTTGATTCCGCCCAAAGGAAATCGAAATGGCCGATGTATGAAATGCATAAGTTAGCTCGGTTCATCAAGGCACAGGGTAATTCGGCTGAAACTTACATAAACGCCTCGGTTGGGGCTAAGGTTAGGCAGATAGTTCGGTCTATCCAAAGCAAGAAGTTAGCCCGCTCTCCGCTGAGGCAGATGGAACGGCTCGCGGTTTACCGAAGGACACCTCGTTTTTCTTAGGGCATTTATCTCGTTGGCCTTTTCCAACGCAAGTCCCTTTAGTGTATGCGTTAAGCACTCAACCGTTATTGGATGACGTAGTTTTCAAAGGGGGATCTCCTAGGCCTACGCATATCTCAAGGACCCACAAATGGTATTTTGCATTTAAGGATCTTGATTCGAGATCAGAAGAAAATCTTCTGCCTTTTGTCACGGCTTGAGAGGCGTGTTCGGCATGCTTCGGAATGCGCCCTTTTTTTCCTAGTCTACCACATGGCAGCGCGGCCATGGCATTTCGAATTCTGGGGCTCTCTTCTTTAATGGTTGCTTTCGGTTTATTTGTCTATAAAATGGGGAGAGCGGACTGTGTTAGGCCATCTCCCGAGACCCCCCTCCTTCTGTAAGCTGTAGAGGTTTTCATGGTGTTTGTTTCATTGAGGTTGAGAGTGGAGAGATCGAGCTTTCCTTTTGAAAGCTGATTCATCTCAGATAGCTGAGGTGATGGAGGAGCTGTTGAAGAGCAAGTAGTCCTCAAGGGAGGAATCTCGGAGGTCATATGGAGAGCGCACGAGGATGCACACAGAGGTCATATGGGGAGTGCATGTATGCGCTTCCTGTGTGGCCTTTGTCACTCGCCATGGGGACCACAGGAAATGCAAAGCATATGCAGCCCCCATGGTTTGTATGAATTTTGCCTCCTTTCTCAATTTGGATCCCTCGGTTCATCCGCCTGAGGGGTCTTTTCTTGAGCGAGGAGGGAGGCAAGTGGTGCTGGTCTTCTGGTCTCCTGTCCATGCTGTTGGGCAACGGCTAGCAGCCCAGCATTCCACTTGGGGAGGAGGCATCCTCAGCATTGGCATCCATAGGTCTCTAGCCCAGTTTGGATCCCTTAATTCATCCAGAAGATTCATGGATGGCCGACTTTGCTATCAACTAGCGACTTCAATGGAGTCGTTTGGTTTCTCTGATTTCTTGGGTCGGATGTAGAAACATCATTATCGACCGAAGTTGCTCGATCGAGGTTTTATTTTATTTGTCTTTACTTTCTGTGCTATGATGCACTTGTAATGCCTCTCAGGAGGTTGTAATTTTTTATTAATAAAGAGAGTTTTTACTCTTCCATCTTTGAGCACTTACTTCTTTTCTTATGTGGTCGTGTTGAGGGTTGTCTTACTTATACTATGTTTTCTGGATCGCAGCGTAGTTTTTAATTTTTTGGCAGTGTTTTAGCTGCTTTGCTTTTGTTATGCATTCTAATGATATTTAGTCCTCTGCGGATGAAGCATCTACCTCTGTTTAGGTCAGAGGGAGGCCTGGGCGGCCTCATTAACTTGCGATGTAAATATGATTCTACTCAAGGGACGGAGTAAAATAATTCGCATAATCTTGCTGGTGAGCAGAGAAAAGTCACTTACCTCCGCCGAAGTGTGACATGATGTCTTAGTCATGCTAGAGTGTCTAAGAGATCACCCGATCCAACCGAGGCTTCAGAGATTATTTAGATATATCACTCGGTTTAGCCGAGGCTTCAGAGATCATTCAGAGAAATATCACTCAGTTTGGTCAAGGCTTCAGAGATTATTCAGAGAAATATCACTCGGTTCGGCTGAGTCTTCAAAGATTATTCAAAGAAATATCACTCAGTTCGGTCGAGGCTTCAGAGATTATTCAGAGAAATATCACTCGGTTCGACCGAGGCTTTAGAGATTATTCAGAGAAATATCACTCAGTTCGGTCGAGGCTTCAGAGATTATTCAGAGAAATATCACTCGGCTAGGCCGAGGCTTCAAAGATTATATTTTACTTGGTGCTGCCAAGGTACGGAGATATCACTTGGCTCGGCCAAGGCTTCAAAGATTATATTTTACTTGGCACTGATAAGGTACGAAGATATCACTCGGCTCGACCGAGGCTTCAAAGATTATATTTTACTTAGCGCTACCAAGGTACGGAGATCGCTCGATCCAATCGAGGATTTAAAAATATTATATTTTACTTGGTGCTGCCAAGGTACGAAGATCGCTCGGCTCGGCCAGGATTTAAAAAGATTATATTTTACTTGGTGCTGCCAAGGTATGGAGATACCACTCGGCTCGGCCAAGGCTTCAAAGATTATATTTTACTTGGCGCTGCTAAGGTATGAAGATTGCTTGGCCCGGTCGAGGATTTAAAAAGATTATATTTTACTTGGCACTGCAAAGGTACGGAGATACCACTCGGCTCGGTCGAAGCTTTAAAGATTATATTTTACTTGGCATTGCCAAGGTATGGAGATCGCTCAGTCCAGCCAAGGATTTAATATATAGAAAAACTTGCTTCTCATTGCAGCTTTAAAGGAAAGTAATAAAACTTTTGCAAATCTTTGAAATCCAAATTTAACTCAATGGACAGGGTGAGTTTAGTGAGGGCGTACTCTTACTGATGATAGGCGCGGAGATTATCCGAATTCCACATCCGGAGAATAGGTTTTTCATTTAGATCTTGGAGTTTATAGGTGCCGGGTTTGATTACCTCCGTGGTTTGGTAGGGACCCTCCCAGTTCGGAGATAGTTTCCCCTGCTCCAGTGGCTTTGACACGGATGCCTTCCAAAGCACCAGATCATCTGGGAGGAAAGACTTTCCTTTGACTCTGGTGGAATGATAGCGGGCTACTCTTTGTTGGTAAGTGACCATTCAGATTCGAGCTTTCTCCCTAACTTCTATTAAATCAAGATTAGTCCGGAGTTGCTCATCATTGGATTCCTCCAAATAGCCTTCCACGCAAGGAGAGGGGAGCCCGACCTCCACAGGGATGATAGCTTCTATACCGAAAGCCATCTTAAATGGAGTTTGGCTTGTGAGTATCCTTTCAGTAGTTTAGTATGCCCACAACACATGGTGGAGCTCTTCTGCCCATCTGCCTCGCGTCTGGTTGAGCCAAGCTTTAATTCCTTGCAAGAGGGTACAGTTGGTTACCTCGGCTTCTCCATTGGCTTGAGGATGTCTGACCGACGTTAGGCGATGAAGAATGTCGTGATCCTCACAAAACTTCCGGAACTTGGGATTGTCGAATTGCTTCCTATTGTCGGTGATGATGGTGTAGGGAAGGCCGAAACGATAGATGATAGACTTCCATACGAAGTCCTTAGCCCGTGCTTCGGTTATCTGGGCAACTGCCTCGGCTTTGACCCATTTGGTGAAATAATCTATTGCGACGAACAGGAACTTCCTTTGCCCCGTTGCGAGGAGGAAAGGGCCAAGGATATCCAATCCCCATTTGGTGAAAGGCCAGGGGGGATGATATATAAGTCAAATGAGCATAGAGGAGCCTCTGGACATATGAGTGCTTCTGGCACAAATCACAGGCTCGGACGAGGTCATCGGCATCTTTCTGTATTGTTGGCCAATAATATCCTTGATGCAGCACTTTATGGCACAGGGCCCGATCGCCAAGATGATTGTCACAAATGCCTTCATGAACCTCCCGAAGAGCATAATCGGCCTTTGATGGTCGAAGGCATTTGAGCAATGGCATAGAGAAGGATCGCTTATATAGCCGATCATCAATCAGAACATAATGAGATGATTGCATTTTTAGCTTTCTTGCATCTTTTCTATCAGTGGGAAGCAACCCTTCTTTAAGATACTTGTGTAGGGGATCAATCCAAGATGGTTCGGTGTCGACCTGCATCATCTGATCCGCATCGGTGATGCTGGATTTTTTCAAGACTTCCAAGTGGAATCTCCATTCAAGATCCATCGATTCCACAGTCGCCAGGCGAGACAGAAGGTCGGCGCACTCGTTTTCAGCTCTTGGGACCTGGATAATCTTAAATTCAACAAAATAGGAAGATAGATCGCACACCTTTTGGAGATATCGAATCATGTTCGGCTCTCGAGCCTCGAATTCTCCTTGCACCTGGACCGCCACTAACTGAGAGTTAGTGTAGGCATTTAGTTTTTCAACTTTAAGCTTGCGGGCGATGCGGAGTCCGACGAGCAGGGCTTCATACTCTGCTTCATTGTTTGAGACCGGAAAGAAGAAACAGATGCCATATTCAAAAGTCGCACCCTTCGGACTGGTGAGGACCAGACCGGCACTAGAACCGCTCACGCTGGAAGATCCGTCGGCGTGAAGCAACCATGGGGCGCTGGGCTTTGGTTGTCCGAGGGTGTCTGAAGCAGAGCCATCTTCGGGTATGGTGCATTCAAGGAGAAAATCCGCCAGGACCTGGGCTTTGATGGCCAAACGAGTCTGATACTGAATGTCATGTTCACTCAACTCAACAGCCCATTTGGTCATTCTCCTCAATGCTTCCAGATGATGGATAATCGCCTTGATGGGTTGGTTGGTCAAGACCATGACGGTGTGTGCTTGGAAATACGACCGCAGCTTTCGGACCGATGTTACCAGGGCTAGAACCATTTTCTTAACCTGAGTGTACCTCATTTTAGTGTCTTTGAGTAATTTGCTGACATAATAAATAGGCTTTTGGACTTTTCTCTCCTCTCTGATCAGCACCGAGCCAACAACATTCTCAGAGACTGCCAAGTATAGACTTAGTGTTTCCCTTGGTTTTGGGCTGCTGAGGAGAGGAGGTGACCCGAGGTATTATTTTGAGATCTTCAAAGCACTTCTGGCAATCTGGGGTCTATTGGAAGTTTTTGGCCGACCAAAGCGATTTGAAAAAGGGAAGGCATTTCTCGGCTGACCGAGCAATGAAGAGGCTGAGGGCCGCTATTCTTTCGGTAAGGCGTTGCACGTCCTTGACTGACCCCGGAGGGGCCATTTGCTGTAGGGCTTGGATCTTCTGGGAATTTGCTTCGATGCCTCGCTAAGAGACCATGAAGCTCAGAAATTTTTCAGAGTTAACCCCGAAAGCACATTTGGTAGGGTTGAGCTTTATTTGGTACTTTCAAAGTATTGCAAAGCTCTCCGTAAGGTCCTCAACATGTTGGGACGCCTCCTTGCTCTTCACCAGCATATCATCAACATATACCACAATGTTTCATCCAATTTGCTCTTTGAAGACTTTATTGACTAGCCTTTGGTAGGTGGCACCTGCATTCTTTAAACCAAAGGGCATAACTTGGTAACAATAAATACCTCGGTCGGTGATGAAGGCAGTTTTCTCCTCGTCTTTGGGTGCCATTCGGATTTGGTTGTAGCCCGAATAGGCATCCATAAAAGTCAGCATTTGGTAGCCTAAAGTCGAGTCCACGAGCTGGTCGATCCGAGGAAGGGGGAAGCTGTCTTTTGGGCACGCCTTGTTAAGGTCGGTGAAGTCGATGCAGATCCTCCATTTGCTGTTTGATTTTTTCACCATAACTACATTTGCCATCCAATCAGGATAATTGACCTCCTGGATGAAGTTGGCTTTGATGAGCTTATCCACCTCCTCCTTGATGGCCTTTTGGCGCTCAGGGGTGAATCTCCTTTTCTTTTGTTTAACCGGCCGAAATGTCTCATCCACGCTGAGGCGGTGGACCAAGACATCTGGGCTAATCATGGGCATATCCGACGCGAACCAGGCAAAGACATCAGCATTTTTCTAAAGGAATTCAATCAATTCTTGCCGAAGCTTTCCCTTCAACTGCGACCCGACCTTTATAGTTCGGTCGGGCCGAGCTTCGTCGAGCAGCACTTCCTCCAATTCTTCGGCTGGCTCTCCTCATTGCTCGACGAAATCTTTCCGAGCGTCTAGCCCATCCACCTCAGGCTTTCTGGACTGAAGGTCGGTGACAAAGCAATGTCGAGCTATAATTTGACTTTCCCGAACAACCCCCACTCCACATTCGGTAGGGAACTTCATGGCGAGGTGGGGAATGAAAATGATGGCTTTGAGATATATTTATCCCGGCCTGCCGAGAATGGTATTATAAGGGGCCCGAAGCTTGGTTACAAGGAAATCCATGAGCACAGTAGCTATGCGGGGCCAAGTGTCGACTCGGACTGTCAGAGTAATAACTCCCTCGGGGATTATGGAGTCACCTGTGAAGCCCACTAGGGTGGACTCCACGGCTCGAAGGCTTTCTACCCAGAATTTCAACCTCTCAAAGGCATCGAAATACAAAACGTTAACGGAGCTTCCATTATCAATTAAAATGCGGTGTACATCATAATTGTTCATGTTCAAGGATACAACCAGAGCATCATCATGGGGGTACTATACCTTCTGAAGGTCTTCATCAGAAAAAGTGAGCTCATCAACCCGAGCCTTCTTTGGTGGGCTTTTCTCCTCGCCTGGCCAAGAGGATGGGGAGTCGACCGCTACTATCACATTAACGTTGCCGATGACCGAAGGATTTGGTAGTAGGAGCGGACGAAGCTCAGGCTGGAGATCCCCCTCATTATTTGGCTTAGGGGGTCCTTTGAATCGGTCCAGTCTGCCCCGTTGGATCAATTGCTTAATCTCGTTCTGGAGCTGCCAATAGTCCTCGGTGTCATACCCATAATCCTAATGGAAGCGGCAGTACTTGGTCACATCCCTCCGAGTTGCATTGCCTTGGAGAGGAGGAGGTCAAGGAATCTGACGTTCGATCTCCATCAGGATCTGTGCTCTTGGCACGGTGAGTGGAGTGTAGCGGTCAAACCTTCGCGCTGGACTTCGGGTTCGGTCTCGAGGCGGCGATGGAGGAGCTCTCTGGTGGCGAGGTGGGCTTATACGGTGGTAGGCTCGTTGCTTGTCCGAGCCCTTCACTTCCTTCTTCTTTAGCTGCTCGACATGAGCTGACCTCCTCGATTCTTCAACCCTAGCGTACTTATCCACCAGGGACATCATGTCTGAGAGGCTCTTCGGATAGTTAACCTCTAGAGCCAGGTAGAAGTCTCCCTCCTTCAACACTCCTTCAGCTAAGGCAGACATGGCTACCTCCTGGTTGAGATGGTCGACTTCTAGGAGGGCCGTATTGAAACTGCCAAGGTAGTTCTTCAGGGATTCCCCCTCTCTCTGCTTGACCTCAGAGAAGGAATCAGATCTCCACCGTTGGCGACAGTTGCTGACGAATTGGCTGATAAGCAAAAAGCTTAGCTCGTCGAAAGAATCAATGGAACCTGGCTTCAAGCTATTAAACCGGTTCGGGCAGATCCCCTTAGAGTGGAGGGGAAGGCTCGGCATAGGATCGCATTCGATGCTCCTTGGAACATCATGATGGATCTGAAGCTGCTCAAATGGTCGTCGGGATCAGTAGATCCATGGTATGGCTCGATGGTGGGAAGCTTGACATGAGGGGGGATCACTTCCCTCATAATCCTTTTAGAAAAGGGAATGCCCTGCTCCGCTTTTGGCTGGGATGGAGGGGCTTGTCTAACGGCATCTAACTCTTGACGCCATTCTCGATGCATCTCCAACATCTATTGCCTGATCCCTTCATCCAGAATAGTAGGAGGGATTGGGCGATGGAAAGATGGTAGCACTATCGAGTTCTAGGAAGACATCAGGGAAAGAGAACGAACTCGCCTAGATCTGAGCGGGCTCTTCCCTCCAGTCCGCTGTGGCACCGGTCCTGCCTTCGCGGGCCGGTGACGATAATCCACCGCTTCAGGCAGATCGGAAGAAGAGATTGCCAGTGGAATGGGGGTAGTGGCCTCTCCATGAAGCTGGGGAGCTGGAACGGTTGGGCCAGGAACCGCTTGGAGTCCCTGAACTAGGTAAATCAATGCCTGAACCTGATGGACCAGAGTGGTGAACTGGTCTAGCATTACCACCGTTTCTGGCGGCAAAGGAGTCTCAGCTGGCGGTGGTGGCGCTACACCACTAATTGGATCAGGCCTTTGGGAGGCGGCCTGATCTTGAGCCTCGGATGCGGCTCTCTTTCGATTGGCCATTAGAGGATGCTTCTTCAAGTTTTGAGTCTTATCTCCTGGATTATAAGTTTACGGGACTTGAGGCCCTTCCTCTAGCACCAATCTGTTGCCACGAAAATCCATTCTCCGACTCGGGTGCGCTTATAGCTCCTAGTCCGGACACCGGTCTCGTCGTCCCGGGTGAAACCTACAAGATAGTTCGCACGCTGAGGGTGCTGTGGGGATTGCCCTCTGTGGAGGACCCTCTGACGCCCAAGTTAGTAGAGATTCACAACAATCAGATATGAGGAGAAGACTCTCGTAGAAGAGTTCCCCTAGATGGGTGTTCTCTTGAGAGCTCCGAGCTCAGGTAGAGCTTCAATGGACTATTTTCGGTATGATAGCGAATGAACGAGTGAGCGCGCATACCTGAGAGATTGGAGGGCTATGGTATTTATAGGCGATTACCTGATTCCTTGGGCGCATCGTGGGGGGGTCTAAAAGCTGTTAGGATTCGAAACGGATTTGAATCAAGTTTGTTATGAGGCCAGTAGGATCCGTATCTTGTTAGTTAGAGGATCGACGGCTGGGAGAGCTGGTTGATGCCTTGAGATTCAGCAATTATGTAGGTTCTAGGCCACTCCTATGGCTCTTAGGCTACTTCCGGCATGATTCTTCATTTGGAATCTTATTTAGTTATTGTGAATTTAAACTCTCCCGCACCGGATTCTGCAGGGGTATTCGAGTGCCTCGGTCCGACCGAGGCAAGGAACAACTACGTTTTCTGGGGTAGGGGGATAGCTCGGCTAGTCAGGATATAAGGATAGCTCAGGCTGCCGAGGTATAAAGATGGCTCGGGCTGCCGAGGATAGTTTGGGTTACCGAAGTATGAAGATGGCTCGGGCTGCCGAGGATAGTTTGGGTTGCCGAAGTATGAAGAGGGCTCGGGCTACCAAGGTATTTCGATTCATCGGGGCGGCCTGACTTTGCCGAGGGCAGTTCAGCTTCGCCGCCTCGTGGATGTGACAGCTGACCGACATAATGTTAGGATTGGACTTGACCCAATTATTGATGCGTGCGGATATTAATGCAATGATAATTTTACCCCTCGTCACTATTTATAATGCTAAAGTTATATTTAACAGCTTTTATAAGATTTTAAACTCTTACTTATCGATTTTTGTATATCCAAATTATTTTTGATAACATTTATAACATTGACTACGAACTGAATTTAAATAAAATATTTTTTCTTGATAGATATGATCTTTGGATATGGATCTAATTTTTAATATTTTTTTTATTTTTAAATTTTTTTTCATCTCTGATGATATCAAAATGCCATTGTGCTTGAATATCTTAGTTGTTTAAAAATAATTATTTTTAAAAAATATTTTGAGCTCAATTTTTTTTCTCTCCACTCAAACGACTTTTAGTCATATTTTTTAATTAAAAAATAGAAGAAGCTGTACAAAAGTTTTTAGGATCCATTCATATGCTATTTAAAGTAATAAATTAGATTAGGTGATGATCAAGCTAATAGAAATTTGGGTCTTTTCAGTTTTGCTGGTATCATAAATTTTAAATTTTTAAACGAATCAAGATTGAGATCGAGAAAAAAAAGTTTTTGAATCATAACTCAGGTTTATTGTCAAATCCTACTTAGCAGAAAGCTTATTTGCTAATTTAATTAATTTATTAATAAAACATATATAATTTTAAAAATTTTAAAATAATATGTAAAAAAATAAATTTAAATTATAAGCTTTTTAAACTTTTTTTATGCATATATACCTACACATAAATATATATAAATATGTATATATGTATGTATTTATATGCATGTATATATAAAAAATAGGCTGACGTGTATGTTAATTTATGGGCATATTTTTAGCATTAAGCTCATAAAATATTAGACAAAGCTGGATAGGCCACTTGGCTCGTGACCAGATTTAATAAGGAAAAGTCTTGTTGCACCATATGCGATGCAGGACGATGATTAGTGCATGGTGCATGCGTCAAAGGCGAAAAAGATATTTCTGCTCTTGACACGTGCGTGCATGCACCGTGCACTAAGCACCGTGTATGATGTACTTATTTTATACCGCGCGCAATATAGCAAGACTTTTTTATTCAATAACTAACACCTATAAAGAGGAAAAATGGGTCGAGCCCAATTGAAGAATTTTTGTAGGAAAATACTTGCTGCATCGAAGGGTAGTGCAGCAAGCACCCATCGAATGCATGAATTGACCGCATATTTGTGCCTTTATATATGCCAAAATTTAATAAATTTGGTTGCGTATCGTATGCATGAAGATACCCATGCATGATCAATTTGCGCTCGATGCTCGCTTGCTGCACCAGAAGGTGGTGCAGTAAGTCTTTTCCATCTCTGCAAGTTCTCAGCTTATCAAAGGGTCAGCCAAAGAATCAGGGTTGTTGCCGCAAAAATTTGCTCTCCAACTCGGGTGCGGTCCGACTTCGGATCTGAACTTCGATCTCTCGCTTGAGTGAAACCTGCAAGATAGTCCTCACGCAAAGAGTGTCAAGGGTGGCCCTCCATAGAAGACCCTCCGACGCTCAAGTCAGTGGAGATTCAAAGCAAGCAGATGTGGGAAGAAGGCTCTCGCAGAAGAGTCCCTCAAGAAATGGCCTCTCAAGAGCTCCGAGCTCTGCTTGAGCTTTAATTGAGTTTTTCAGTGAGAGTGTGAATATAAAACCTACCTAAAGAGCTTTAGGACAAGGGTATTTATAGGTTGTAGATGTGATGACAAGCAATCACCTAATTCCTTGAACGTGCTACAAAGGGTCCGAAATCGTCAAGATTCGAATCGAATTCGAATCAAGTTTGTTATGAGGCTGGTAGCATCAGTATCTGGTTAGTTAGAGAATCGATGGCTAGGAAAGCTGGTTGATGCTTTGAGATTTGGTGATTTTATAGGCTCTAGGCCACTTCTGATATTATCGACCTAATTTTTTGCTCAAGGTTGTTAGGGGCCTACGTGGCTAGAATCTTGATAAATCATCATGAATTAAATCTGAATTTTTTGCATCCAACCTTGATCGAGTGATCGAAACCGTTCATCATATGGAGAATTCATCGTGACGATTGATGGTGAATGCGCTTGGGCTAAGCATGGGGATAGCTCAGTTCCGCAGAGGTTCAGGGGTTCCTCGGTTTTGCCGAGGAATAAGAGGATAGCTTGGCTCTGTCGAGACATATGAATACCTCGGTCCAACCGAGGTAAAAGGATAGCTCAGGCCCGCCAAGGCGTGAGAATGGTTTGAAATGATTCAGTCTGAGGGTAGCTCGATCCGAGGATGGTTTGGTCTCGCCAAGGTGCACCAGCTCTGTTATTTTCTAGATGTAACAGTTGACTGATCAAAAATCAAAAGTGGTCTCGATCTTTTTGTTGTATGCATAAGTATTGGCGCGATGATATTTTTACCCCTCATCACATGCCCCCTACTCCCTAGTCCGAAGTGTAAGTTCAGATATAGGGAGTAGAGTCTTGGATAACTTCATTCAGATGGAAGGATTTAGACAGGCGTGTAATGATGGTCTCATAAATGCTGCATTGTCATTTCGTCATTTTTCTCAATGGATGAAGTGGAAAAACCCCTCGTTTCTTGAAGATAACGATTGGGGAAGCAACACATGGCAAATCCCGGTGTCTAAGGCATCCAAGCTGGCAACTCAGAGATTTGGGGATTCTTTCTGAAGATATCGTACCTTCCTTCCTAGGCAAGTTTTAAAGAAAATAGGGGTTAGAGCGGCGCTATTCCTTTATGTAGTGCTTTCTTATTTCTTCCCCAAAGATTTTGTTCCTCAAAACCCTTGCGATTCTATCTGAGGTTTGCCTTTCAATTCGGCGACATGAAGGGCCCGAGCGATATGGCTTCCGAGATAACTCTTGAGGATTTGGACAAGATACGTCAAAGGTATAAGATTCCTCATGATGTTGCTCTATGGCCGCCGAAGGCTTAGCATAGGGTTTCAATGCAACCAGAGCGCGGGGTGTTTTTTTATGAAGAAAGCTTGAGAGCGGGCCTCCGGTTTTCCCTTCACCCGCTGGTGAAAGAGATAATGAGGTTCTACAACATATGTCCGATGATGGTGGCTCCAAATACCTAGCGCAACCTCATCAGGTTCATCTTAATGTGCAATCGCGTTGGGGTAACAGTGACTCTTTCTTTGTTCCGAGTCTATTATAATTTGATTTTTGGGAGGAACTTTGAGTGGCCTTATATTGGGCCCCAAAAATTATTCAAGATGATATCGGACAATCCATCATCCATAAAAGAGTGGAAGTCTCGATTCTTTGTTGTCGAGGAAAATATCAATTCTGATTTTTCTAGGCGTAGACTAGCTATGTTAAGGACCTAGAAGCACATCCAGAGTTGTGTGGACAAGAGAAGAAGGATTTGGTAACCCTTTGCAGCGGTCAAGTATTCTCGGCTAGTGCTTTTTGTTGGAAGATGCCCTCTTTGCCACCAGGCTTAGTTCTTTCGATCCTTAGAGTAAGCTTTTTTTCCCTTTTTCTATGTCAGTCGTATCCGGACGATTTTATCATAGTCTAAATGATTGTCCGTTATGTTTATAGCTGAAAGGTCGGCATTCATGGGCCAAATAAGGAAGGAACTGGGCAAGCGCTAGAGGGGAACCAGCTCTGGAGAGAAGTGCAGGTATGAGAAGAAACCCTGCCTCTTGGGAACACACTCAAAGGAGGCAAAATAGATCAGAGTTGGTTAGCACTCCTCCACGCCGAAGAAGAAAGACATGGGAGTGCCAGCGACGAGAGATAGGTCTCCCTTATTGAAAGAGGATGTGGTTGTAGAGGAGGAGCGAGTAGTTGAGGAGAATTTGGAAGAGGTCACTAAGGCTTCTCCTCTTCAAATAGTGATGGTGTCAGATGATCCGGATGAGACATTGCCGGTCTGCCTAGTAGTCCCTTTATTTGAGGGTGAACAGTCGTATCTGGTGAAGGTCAGCAGCCCCATAGTGCCTCCCACGAGTGAGGGAGAACCCCCAGCTTTGACCAAGGAGGTGAGGGAAGTGAAGGCTGCCGTCGAAGCTCAGGAGGAGCTATTTGATGAAGAATTGGTGGATGTTGAGGGGGGGATTGAGTTGGCAGTCGGGGCCCAAGAGGGGCTTCCCGCCGAGGGACTCTCTCCCGAGGTATTAAGAGAAGTTGAGGAGGGGATTGAGGTTCCAATGGAGTCTATAAAGGCTGAGCAGAGGTCCATGAGTCGAAGGGAGCCCTCAAGCATGGAAGAGGTACGGGCCGAAGTTTCTCCGGCCGAAGCATCAGAGAAAAACGTTAGGCAAGCCAAAGCCTATAAGGTTTCCCAGATTAAGACTTTGATGGAAGAGGCCAGGCGAATGAGGGTTCCTCGGTCCAAAGCTCTCCAGGTCAGTCACTCGGCCATGAATTTTCATTCGCCCGATCCAGATGTCGAGGAGATGTTCGCTGCCTTGATATGGTCTGTGTTATATAAGGGGGAAGGTTCCTCGGCGGGTGAGTCTAGGGCAGAGGACCTTGTCGATGCGGCCTTTGGGCAGCTCGGCGTGCCGAAGGACACTTACCTTTTGCCCGAGATTGATAGCCCTGCCCTCACGAAGATTGCCGCGAACTACGATTCCTGAGTAAGCCATTACATCAAAGCAATATGCTTCTATTAGTTGATTCGGTTGCATTTTCTCACTTATGTTTTGCTTGCGGAATGCTTTAATTGTAAGAGTGCTAAGCTTGCGCTTGAACCTGGCTATGGGAGCTTGTGCTCAGGCTAGAAGGGAGGTTGTTGATCTCCAGAAAAGGGCAGAGTTATTCGATAAACTTTCTAGGGCCCTAGCATCTGTCCATGAGGAGCTCGAAAAGGTGGGGAGGTCCTACCAAGCTGCTACTGAAAGAGCATCCCAGCTTGAAACTGAAGTTAAGGAGCTTCATGGATTTCGCAAGCAATCTGACAAGGATTGCTTGGAACTGTCGCAAATTAAATCCAAGCATGCCGAAGAAATGGGAGCTTTGAGAAAGCATTTTGATGAGAGGTGGGGTGAGCTGAAGAAAAATTTTGCCGAGGAGAAGAGCAGCTTAAACAAGAGGCTCAATGAGGAAGAACATAGGTACCGGCGGTAGCAAGACCAGCTTGCCAGTTTGAATAAGAGGCTTGCTGAATGAGAAAGTAGAGCCAAATGGTATCAAGATCAAATTGCTAAGCTCACTGCCGAGCTTGCATAGTCCTAATGAGAAGTTGAAGAGAGACAATCGAGGGTCAATGGCCTCAAAGATAGGGTTCAGCAAAATAAAGACGATAAATTAAAGGCTCTTAATAAAGTTCATGAGCTGAGCATAAAGATGGCTCAGCAGAAAGAGGAGGTATGACGTCTCCTTGCTTCTTTTCGTGCCTTTACTTTTGATTATCGCTCTAATTGATTTTGTGCCCGCAGATGGGTAGGATTGGGCTTGAGGTTCAGAATCAGCTAAAGGCCTTGAGAGAGGAGCTAGCCTCGAGCCGCCGGAGAAGTTCTGAACTCGAGGGTCAGGTAGCCTAGGTTAAGAAACAAGCTTCTATGGCCATGGAAGAGTATAAGAATTCTACTTAGTTTTTAGATGAACATAAGGCGGCCTGCACCGATGTGTTCCAGTATGGTGAGGAGGAAACACGAGTAAAGATCTCTCGGGAGTACCCGGAGCTAGACCTCTCCTTTCTGGAAGCCGAGTATTACGATACTTGGACTCCAAAGACCGAACTATCTTCCGAAGCCGAATATGAAGAAATTTCAGACATCGATCTCGAAGCCATTCTCGGCACCAGCGAAACTATGGGTTCAAAAGAGGGTCATCAACACGATGTGGAAGAACCCAAGGCTCCTCGCTTGGCCACATTTGAGGTGGGTGAACCAAGCCAATCTCTTCCGAAGTTATTCCTGAGGCTAAGCCCAAGCCCTGATTCTTGAGGGCCAATTCTATATTTTTGTTTCTTTTACTTGTAACTTGACTAAAACTTACTTAATAAATGAATTTTTCATTTTTCTTCATGTGTTCTGTTACCTCGGCATCATGTCTTAGACGAGCTTTTGGCTCTTCTATGACTTCCTTGCACTTAGCTCATTACTGATAAGCCATCTTAGAGAAAAAAATCTTTAACAATTTTGCCGAGATTGAATGAATCACCTGGTTTTACTAAGGCTGATTCAATTGGATCCGCCGAGGTATAGAACTACTTGGCCTTGTCAGAAAGAAAGTACTACCTTGGTTTCGATTGAAGCAAAAATTTAGTTTGCTCCTTGCCGAAGCAGATGAAATGGTTTGACCCTTATCGAGGAATGTCTCGTTTTCCCTCAAGGAATTTATTTCGTTGTTAATACTTTATCTTTTTCAATGCAAGTTTGCTTTGTGTATATGCCAAGCACTCGATTGCTATTGGAACACGTCATTTTCCATAGAGGATTTTTCAAGCCTATTCATATCCCGAGGATCCGTAGACGGTCCTTAGTATTTAAGACTCTTGATTCAAGATCGGAAGAAAATCTTTTGTCCTTCATTACGGCCCAAGGGGTGCATCCAACAAATCTCGAGATGCATCAAGTTTTACCATGGCACGCCACGTGGCTCCAAATGCGGTGTGATTGTGGCGTTTCGAGTTTCGAAATCCCTTTCTTTATTAATGGCCACTCCCCATTTGATGTCTTTAAAAAGGGGAGGACGGGAGGTGCCTAAGCACACCCGAGAAAACTTTCTCGCTTCGTGACTAGAAAGAGACTTTCATGGCTTCTCTCTTGTTGAGGTTGACGGTAGTAAGGTCGAATTTTCCTTTCGATATTTGGCCTGATCCTGATAGTTGGGGTAATGAGGAGGTTGTTGAAAAGCGAGCAGTCCTCAGAGGAGGAGTCACGAAGGTCATACGGAGAGCACATAGAAAGGGATACAGGGGTCATACGGGGAGCTCACGTAAGTGCCCTCTGTATGGCTTCTTCCACCTGCCCTAGGGCCTTGTAGACCACTGGAAATGCAACCTTTTATGGGCCTCGTCTTTCATAGGCTTCCCTTCATCTTCAGTCCTTAAATGAGTGCCATTTTGGATCCCTCAGTTCATCCATTCGAGGGTCCATTAGTCGGCTTTTAATGAAGATGAAGGTAAGTAGCTCTAGGCCGCTTTCTTTGTTTTGTGATGTTGACTAGCAACTCAGTCAACTCAGCGGAGTTGTCTGATTTCTCTGATTTCTTGGATCGAAAGCAGAAGCAATGTTATTGGTCGGACCTGTTTGTCTGGGCTTTTTTATTTATTTTCTTTTATCTCCTATGTTGTAAAGCACTTGTAATGCCTCTCAAGAGGTTGTAATTTCTTCTAAGCAATAAAGAAGTCTTTCTTTTCACACTTCGTTTGTTTGCTGCTTTGTTTCTTTTGTATTAAGTATCAATTTTTTTGGCATGCTGACATATTTGCATCACCCCAATACAAGAATCATTTGTATATTCTGAATCAAACAGGGTGCAGGATGAAAGTTCGGGACTTCCAAAACACAGTCATACTTAGCGGGGTACCCCTCTTGCCATGGGAAAGGGGAATGAACATTTAACATCCCTAGGTCTTGCCTTTCGAATGGTAGTGCCTACTCATAACATTAGCAATGTTTTAGGCACTTTGCTTTGGCCAGGCATTTTGGTGATTTAGTTTTGCTCGATCCTTTGCGGAGAGAGTATTTGCCTCGACTTAGGTTAGAAGGAGCCCTGGGCGGCCCTGTTAATTCTCAATATAAGCTTGGTCATGCCGAAGGATGAAATGGGTCTTAACCTACTTTGGTGAGGTAAGAAATGAGTTGTTCGAACCTGTCGAAGCACAAGGGAAAGTTGTTTAACCTTGTCGAGGCTTAGAGAAGCAGTTCAGCCATACTGAAATATTGGGAGAATCAATCGGTCCCGCCGAGGCTTGAGAGAATCACTCGGTCATGCCGAGTCTTGAAAGAATCATATTTTACTTGGCACTGTCAAGGTATGGAGAAACCACTTAGCCCTGCCAAGGCTTGAAGAGATTATATTTTACTTAGCGCTGCCAAGGTACGGAGAAATCACTTGGTCCTACCGAGGCTTAAAAAGATTATATTTTACTTGGTGCTGTCAAGGTACGAAGAAACCACTCAGCCCTGCCGAGGCTTGAAGAGATTATATTTTACTTGGCACTGCTAAGGTACGAAGAAATCACTCAGCCCTGTCGAGGCTTGAAAAGATTATATTTTACTTGGTGTTGCCAAGGTACAAAGAAACCACTCAGTCCTATCGAGGCTTGAAGAGATTATATTTTACTTGGTACTGCCAAGGTACGAAGAAATCACTCGACTCTACCGAGGTTTGAAAAGAATATATTTTACTTGACACTACCAAAGTACGAAGAAACCACTCGATCCTCCCGAGGCTTGAAAAAATTATATTTTACTTGGCGTTGCTAAGGTACGGAGAAACCACTCGGCCCTGCTGAGGCTTCAAGAGATTATATTTTACTTGGCACTGCCAAGGTGCGGAGAAATCACTCAGCCCTGCCGAGTGATGAAAAGATTATATTTTACTTAGCACTGCCAAGGTACGGAGAAACCACTCGGCCCTACCGAGGCTTGAAGAGATTATATTTTATTTGGCGCTGCTAAGGTACGGAGAAATCACTCGGCCCTGCCAAGGGTTGAAGAAATTTGAGCAAAACCTGCTTCTTATTACAGTTTTACTAGTGAAGTGATTGAAACAAGAACATTGCAGATTCAAAAATAAAATTTTGTTGCTGTAAACAGAATGACTTTAGTGGAGGTGTACTTTATTGGTGGTATATATGAAGATTATCTGAGTTCTATGTTCTAGGGATAGATTTTCCATTAAGATCCTGGAGTTTGTAGGTGCCAGGCCAGATTACCTCGGTGACTTGATAGGGGCCTTCCCAATTTGGAGGTAGCTTCCCCTGTTCCAGCGGTTTGGAGACAGATGCCTTCCAAAGTACAAGATCACCGGGGAGGAACGACTTTCCTTTAACTCTAAAAGAATGGTAACGAGCTATTCTCTGTTGGTAGGATGCCATTCGAATCCGGGCCTTCTCCCTGACCTCTTCTATCAAGTCAAGATTGGTTCAGAGCTGCTCATCATTGGACTCCTTCGAATAACTTTTCACTCGTGGGGAGGGGAGCCCGATCTCTATAGGGATGATGGCTTCCGTACCGAAAGCCATTCTAAATGGAGTCTCACCTGTGGGGACCCTCTGAGTGGTTCGGTAAGCCCACAGCATGTGATGAAGCTCTTCCGCCCATCTGCCTCGCGCTCTGTTGAGCCGAGCTTTAATTTCTTGCAACAAGGTTCGGTTGGTTACTTCGTCTTCTCCATTGGCTTGAGGATGCCCAACCGAAGTGAGATGGTGGCAGATGTCATGATCCTCGCAGAACTCCCAAAATTTAGGATTGTTAAACTGTCTTCCATTATCGGTAATAATGATGTGCGAAAGGTCGAACCGGCAGATGATAGATCTCCATACAAAATCCCTAGCCCGAGCCTCGGTTATCTGAGTAACTGCCTCGGCCTCGACCCACTTGGTGAAATAGTCGATTACTACAAACAAGAACTTCCTCTATCCTATGGCAAGGGAAAAAGGATCAAGAATGTCCATTCCCCACTTGGCAAAGGGCTAGACAGATGTATGGGTGTTAGGTGGGCAGAGGGGAGCCTCTGAACATTTGAATGTCGTTGGCATGAATCATAAGCTCGGTCAAGGTTGTCAACATCCCTTTGCATTGTGGGCCAATAATATCCCTGGCGCAGTACTTTATGTCACAAAGCTCGGCCGCCAAGGTGATTACCACAGATGCCTTCATGAATCTCTCGAAGAGCATAATCAGCTTCTAATGGACGGAGGCGCTTAAGTAACAGCATGGAGAAGGATCGCTTGTATAGCCGATCATCAAATAGGACATAATGAGATGATTGTATTTTCAGTTTCCTTGCTTCCTTTTTGTCAGCATGGAGCAATCCTTCTTTGAGATACCTGAGTATAAGGTCTAACTAGGATGGTTCGGCATTAATCTGCATTACTTGATTAGCATCGGCAATGCTAGACTTTTTCAGGACCTCCAGTGAAATTTTTGCTCGAGATCCATTGAGTCTGTGGTTGCCAAGTGGGATAAAAGGTCAGCACGCACATTCTTAGCCCTTGGGATCTGAATAACCTTAAATTCAGCAAAGTAGGATGACAAATTGTGCACCTTTTGAAGATACCGAATCATGTTTGGCTCTTGAGCTTCGAATTCTCCCTGCACATGGTTAGCCACCAACTGATGTCAGTGTAGGCGTTCAGATTTTCAACTTTGAGCTCACGGGCAATGCGAAGTCTCGCAAGCAGAGCCTCATACTCTCCTTCATTGTTAGAAGCTGGAAAGGAGAAACATATATCATACTTGAGTTATCCCCTCCGGGCTAGTGAGGAACAAACCAGCACCAAAACTGCTTGCACTGTAGGACCCGTCGGCATGGAGCAGCCATAGAGCACTGGGTCTCGGTTGCTCGGGAGTGTCCGGAGTGGAACCATCTTCAGGGTGCATTCGAGAAGAAGATTCGCCAGGACCTGTGCTTTGATGGCTGGATGAGGTTGATACTGGATATCATATTCACTTAATTCAACAGCCCACTTAGTCATTCTTCCTGACACCTCTGGACGATGGATAATTGACCTGATAGGTTGGTCAGTTAAGACCACCATAGTGTATGCTTGAAAATATGGCCGTAACTTTCGGACTGATATTATCAAAGTCAACACCATCTTCTCAATTTGGGTATACCTCGTCTCAGCATCCCGAAGAAATTTATTAACATAATAGATCGGCTTCTGAATCTTGTTTTCCTCTCTGACCAACACAGAATCGACAGTGCCCTCCAAGGCTGCCAAATATAGATACAACATTTCTCCTAGCCTCGGACTGCTAAGAAGGGGTGGCGAGCCAAGGTATTTGTTAAGATCTTCAAAAGATTTCTAATTGTTGGCCCAGATGGTAACCCAAGAGGGGGGTGAATTGGGTACTTTAAAAAATTTTAACACTTTGAAAACAATTGCTTGAAGTGAATGTGTACAAGTGGAATGAATTAATGAATGCTGAGCACAATATGATGAAGAGAGAGAGACAAAAGCACGACAAATACAAAGATTTATAGTGGTTCAGTGTATCCCACACCTACGTCCACTCCTAAGCAACTCTTGGGTCCATACTATAATCCCTTGATTACAGTTGAGTTGTTTTATAAGCTCACAACTCTAACTTATTGTTTTACACGGGGTCACAATGAACCCAGCTGGTTTTCACAGGTTCACTAGCACAAAACCTTAACCCAAGCTAAACTTAGCTTGTCCCGAGGTAAACTACCTCAACTAATTCAATTCTCCTGATTGAATTAGCAAACAACAATTCAAAATAAAGTTTACAGCAATTAACAGCTCCTTAAATGAGTAAATATGCAATGTAAATAAAACAAGATTAGAAAAGCCTATTTGAAGCGATTTGAGGTTGAGCTTTTCTTCTTTTCCTCTTCTCTTTTAAATGGTTGAATCAAGCTTCAGCTCTGATTCTTGACCAAAATCTGTTGGAGAGAACTTTGAGGAAATAGGGCTTTTGCTCTTCTTCTCTTCTCCTTTGAGAATCCTCCGAATTTGAACTTTTTAGGGCTTGAGATTTCTCTTTAATTTCTCTTGGATTGATAGGCTTGGACTCAGAGATTTCTCTTTGAAATTTCTCTTTTAATATCTCTTGATTTCTCAGTTATTTTCTCTCTATTTCTCCTCTATTTTTTGAACAGATGAATCCCCCTTTATATAGAGTCTTAATTCAAGATTAGGTGAGAAAATAGCCGTTACAAAGTACCTTGGATGATTCTCCACGCAAGAAAATATATCCGTTGAGAGTTAGGTGGAAAAATATATCCATTAGAGCTGATCTGGCACTTTTGAAAATCGTCCTTGATAGGTTGGAGTCGGCTCCAACTTTTTATGTGTCGGCTCCAGATCGGTTTTCCAAAAATAGCAAAAAACAATCCGTCGTGGAGTCGGCTCTGACTTTGCAAAGTGTTGACTCACTGCTGACTGGAGTCAGCTCCCGATTTCTGAAGTATCGGCTCCAAGAATTGCTCCGAAAACATAGTCTCTGTAACTCAAGTTAGAGTCGGCTCTCGAAATCCATGTGTCAACTCCGAAACTTCAGGTGTCGGATCTGAAACTATGGGTGTCGGCTCTAAACCGTGCCAAAAATCTGAATTTATTTCGATACGCTCTGGAGTTGGCTCGAGTCTATTAGGGTGTCGGCTCCAAGTTCTGAACTTAAATAAATTCTATTGAAATTCAATTCAAAATTGATTTCTAAGTATCATTTGGATAAATAACTGATCTTAATTTCTGAAATACTTATCAAATCTATCAGAATCACAAGGAATATACTCATGGTTTATGTTAATCATCAAAATCAATAATTAGGTAAATAATTTCTCAATAATTTCTCCAACAATCTTCCCTTTTTGATGATAATAAAAACAATGAGTATATGTATAATCAATTAATGCATAATTATCAAAACATTCTTAAATTAAAGTTAAGCTCCCCCTTAATGAGATAGCTCTCCCTATGTGTGTGCATATGTTGAGTTTCTTGAAAGTTTCATTTAACATGCATATTCAAGTAAATGACATTTAAGTAAGTGTCATTCTCTTATAACTTAATATCCTTTCTCCCCTTTGCTTATACATATATCATCTTCTCTCCCATAACATTGATGCATATAAATATATGATATTAATGTCAAATGCATAATGCATATACGTAAACAACCTTTCTCCCCTTTTTTTGTAATCATCAAAAAGGTTTAGAAGGTGCCATTAAGGCTTAAATTAACATCAATTATATCATTCAAAATGCAAACAGAATCAAATTACATCATAAAGCAAACTAAACATCAAAATCTAAGAAAATCTAAGAAGTCTCTTAAGCTCTTCTAAGATCTTTCTCATGCCCTCAATTTGTATCTTCATAAAATCTTTTAGTCTACTGTCAATAAAAGCAGCTGCTATAGTAACTATTTCTTACAGCTCCGCATTACACTTTGAATAAGTATCAGAATCTTCTCCAATGTCCTTGATCTTCTCAAAGATTTGCATTAAATTACATTTCAAGGACTCAGAAGAAGTTACAAAGGATGATTCAATTCTGTTTACTTTATCTTCCAAGGAGTAATACATCTCCCTTAAGTTTAAAAGTCTACTATCAAGTTCAACTTTCATCCTTTCCTCATGACATGCAAAGAGTTCCTTTAGCTGTACCAACTGAGCATCAGAAAAACCAGTAGAAGTATGAGCAAGAGAAGTAAGAGCAGGTGCAGGTGCTGAGGGTGCAGGACTGCTGGGGCTTGGTGAAGTATGCCTCACTGAAGGTTCTGCCTCTGATGTACCAGGGGTCACAGTATCCATCTCAGCTGCTCTGTCTTCCAAATTTCCTTTTCTTTCCCAGTGTCCACTAATTTTCATGAAACCCATCCGGTGCAGAGTAGCCTTATTATAATAATCAGTGTGTCTCAGGCTCTTTAAAGGCTCATTATCCAATATATTCACACCTTGGCTCTGAAAAGCCATAGTCAGAATCATTCCATATGGTAGTGTTGACCTTTTCTTACTGCCTGCCTCAGCCATATACCAAATCATCATTCCAGATAAGTTTATTGGCTGATCGGTCAATATACTATCCATAACAACAACATCTCTTTTAGATACATACTCAAAATGATCAGTTTTTGGGAATAAGATCCTGCTACAGATATTAGGTAACAATCTTAACTCAAGGGGCAACTGATTAGCCCTAATTTCTTCAAACTCAGTAACATTCCTACCAAGCATCCTTGACAGTGCCTCACTTCTTGCACTGTGGGTATTGGCAATAGGTCCAATCACAGGAATTTCTAACAAACTTCCCAAAATTTCAGAAGTAAGGTGAATTCTAGTTCCTCTCATATAACTCACAAGGCCTCTGTCTCCTCTAGACAAATTGAGATAGAAATCCTTAACAAGGGTGGGATAAGTAGGAACATCTAATGAACATACCTTCTCTAGTCCCATTTTTTTAATCTGCCTACTAAGAGAGAAACCCTCATCTTCAAAGAATCCGAAGTCCACTTTTCTACCTATGGTAATAATCTTTCCTGCTAGAAGATCAATGTGTGGAGAAGAAGGACCAGGTATGGCACTAGGAGGGGAGGACGAAGATGAAGAACTCGAGCTGGATGAAGGTTGACGAGCCGGATCCCTCACGGTCCTCTTCCCTGTCGTCATAGCCGCTCCAAAGATCGATCCTCAGCGCTTAGGTGCCATAGATTGCTAAGGATTGATGGATTTGGAAGATTCTAGGATCTGAAAGATTTTGAGAGAATTTTGGAAGAGTTTGGAAGTGAATGGGGTCGAATAGGTGTCAACTCTGCCCTAAAATAGTCAAATTGGGACCACTTGGAGTCGACACCCGCAAAGCGAGGTGTCAGCTCTAGGTCGCTAACATAGTCAGCGTCCGAAGTGGAGTTGACTCTGGAAAGGCAAGTGTTGGCTCCAAAATTATAGATAAAACTGGAGTCGACTCCAATAACAGAAGTGTCGGCTCTAAGACAATTTCAGTGAAAAAAATAAGAGTTTCAAAAAATCTGAAACTTGTCCGAAAAGTCATCAAATTTTGGATAAATCAACTTTGGAATGTGGTGAATCAATGGGCTCAAATATCTAGATAAATTATCCTTAAAATCATAAGAAAATTAGAAAAAATGATTGAATTCTAGATAATCATTCCTAGGAGATTTAAAATTCATTCCAATGGATCACAAACTCCTAATTCTCCTCTAAGATAACAAAATCACTCTTCACTTAGGGGTTTTGTAAAAATATTAGTTAATTGTTCATCAGTACAAACATAATCAAGACAAATATCATTATTAGCTATATGTTCTCTAATAAAATGATATCTAATTTCAATGTGTTTTGTTCTTGAATGTTGGATTGGATTTTTAGTCAAATTGATTGCACTAGTGTTATCACATCTAATTGGTGTTTTATCAAGTGTTATATCATAATCTTCAAGTCATTGCTTAATCCAAAGGATTTGAGCATAGCAACTTTCAGCTGCAACATATTCAGCTTCAACAGTTGATAATGCAACCAAATTTTGCTTTTTGCTAAACCAAGAGATTAAGTTACTTCCTAAGAATTGGCATGCACCACTTATACTTTTTCTATCCAATTTACAACCAGCATAATCAGAATCAGAATACACAATCAAATTTAATGTTGAGTCTCTAGAATACCATAATCCTATATTTTTAGTTCCATTTAGATATCTAAGTATTCTTTTTACTGCAATTAAGTGAGATTCTTTAGGTTCAGATTGATATCGTGCACATAAACATACTGCAAACATAATATTAGGTCTATTTGTTATTAGGTAAAGTTGAGAACCTATCATACCTCTGTAATATTTTTGATCAACAGACTTACCATCTTCATCTTTATCTAACTTGCATGAAGGACTCATTAGTGTTCCAAAAGGTTTGACTTGTTCCATATCAAACTTCTTGAAAATTTCTTTTGTGTACTTTGTTTGATTGATGAAAATTTCCTCTCTTTCTTATTTGATTTGAAGTCCTAGGAAGAAGTTGAGTTCTCCCATCATGCTCATCTCAAATTCACCCTGTATTAACTTAGTAAATTCTTGACACAACAGATTGTTAGTAGCACCAAATACAATATCATCTACATAAATTTGTACTACCAATAAATCTTTATCTTTTCTTTTCAAAAATAAGGTTTTATCAACATTTCCTCTAGAAAAATTATTTTCAATTAGAAATTTGCTTAATCTATCATACCACGCTCTAGGTGCTTGTTTTAAACCATAAAGTACTTTGTGTAATTTAAAAACATGGTTTGAAAATTCATGATCTTCAAAACCTGGTGGTTGTTCTACAAAAACTTTCTCATTTATAAATCCATTTAAAAATGCACTTTTCACATCCATTTGAAATAAGTTGATGTTCATATGATATGCAAATGCAAGTAATAGTCTAATTGCTTCTAATCTAGCTCAGGTGCAAAAGTTTCATCAAAATCAATTCCTTCTTCTTGATTATATCCTTTTGCAACTAATCTAGCTTTATTTATAATTACTATGCCATTTTTATCTAATTTATTTCTAAATACCCATTTAGATCCTATAACAGAATGACCTTTGGGTCTATCAACTAAAGACCATACATTATTCCTAGTAAATTGATTTAATTCTTCTTACATAGTTAACATCCAATTACTATCTTTTTTAGCTTCTTCAATAGTTTTGGGTTCTATACGAGACACAAATGCAAGATGATTATTGATGTTTCTCATTGATGATCTAGTTCTTACTCCTTGAGATGGATCACCTATGATTAAATCTTTTGGATGACCATAAGCATATCTCCAATCTTTAGGTAGATCTACATCATTATGAGTAGTATCAATAACATCATCCTTAGGTGAATCATCATCTTTAGCTTCTTGTTCATGGTCTGAAGATACATCTATATTTAATTTTTCAATATCTCTTTCAAGCAAAATTGTATCTTTCTCATCATCAATCTTTTCAGAACTTGATGCTAAAGATTTATCAAAAACTACATGAATTGATTCTTCTACAATTAAATATTTCTTATAAGATAACAACTAATTAATTAACAAAATTAAAATAGTAGGAAAAGCAACCAGGAATCTGAATCCACCATTCAAACATGTTTTATCTTCTTTTCTTTATGTTACAATAATGATAATTTTTACAAATTTAAAATTAGAATAATTTATCTCTTGTTAAGCACGGACCGTATTAGAAGATCATGACACGTCCATTTAGAGTATAAACTATCTAATAATTGCAATGTAGAGGTCTAAACTATCATACTATGATCTATCTCTCTTAGACACATATTGTATCCTAAGATCATGGCACATCAATAGAGGGTATAGGTCGTGTATGCCAGATCAAAACCTCAATCAGAAAAATAACTCAAAAGATATATGAAAGAAGAACATGATTTTTATTGCATAGAAATTAAGAATAAAAAGAAAGATATAACAGGTTTCATCATCATCCCAAGTTGAAGGAATCTCGCCGCGCAGCATTCCCTCCATAATTTTTCTCTTCTAGACCTAAATAATCTAAATAAAAAAAAGAATAAAAAGAGTATTGCAGAAACTTCTTCCCCCAACTACTATATGAGGTCCTCCTTTTATAGAGCTTGTCTAGGGTTTTCTTCCAAGTTAAAGTTGGAGTTAATCAGCGCTCAAGATCATTTAGATATTGTGAAAAAATTCATCATCCATCTGTTCAACATCACATGCCTTAGTTTGCACCGAAAATCATGTGAAATCATCTCTTTCTTCCTTTTTGGGCAAAACAGAGTCCTGATTTGAGTACCGTCTACATCGTTGGACTCCAAAAATCGAGCTCTTTCCATCTATAGGCTCATTTTCTACAAACATCCATAAAAAATATCAATTCTAAATAAATTTAAAGTAATTAATTTAATGATTAAATTGGGATAATAAATAGACTTATCACTAAGCGTCCTCTCCTCTTGGTCGAAAACTCTTCTAGCTGCTACTTATTAGATTTTCTAAAATTGCATTCATCTGATTTATGTCCCTTTTTGTTGCAATGATAACATGAAATATTATTTTTCTTCACAAAGAAATTATTGACATATTTTTATTTCATGTGTCGTCTATATCCTAATCCAGCTTTATCAAATACAGCTCTTTGATTACTTAAAAGCAAATTTAGTTTTTCTGAGCTATATGTAAATTTATCAACAATATTCTTATATTTATCAATTTCTCTCTTCAAATTAATATTTTCATTGGAAATTGATTCTTTTTCTTTCAATATTTCTTCTTTTTCGGATTGCAGATTTTTGATTTAAAAAATAAGTTCATTTTTCATTTTGAGAAGATTTAAGTTTTCAGTTTTCAAAGATTTGTTTTTCATTCTAAAAACCTTAAAATCACTAACTCATTTAAAGCATCATATAATTCATCAAATGTAAAGTCATCATTAGGGGTTTCAGTACATACCTCATTGTCATCATTTGCCATGAAGCATATGTTTGCAATTTTTTTTTGATCTTCTTCGGATGAAGATTCTTCACTATCACTCCATGTTACAACATAGGCTTTCTTCTTCTTCTTGTAACCCTTCTTTAGTTGAGGACATTCAGATCAAAAATACCCCGGCTTTTTGCATTCATAACATGTCAAGTGTTCTTTATCTTTATCTTTATCCCTTTCTTTTTCTTTTTCTCCTTTCATTTTGATTCCAGATTTTATTTTGTAGAAGGGTCTCCTTCTTTGCATAAACTTTCTAAACTTCTTTGCATGGAGAGCTTTTTCATCATCATCTTCTTCCTCACTGCTTCTTTTATCATTTTCTGCAGCCTTAAGTGCAATTGTTCTTTTCTTCTTGACTTCTTCCTCTTGATGCTGCTTCATTGTCAGCTCATGAGTCATCAAGGATCCAAGTAGCTCCTCCAACGGTAGAACGTTTAAGTCTTTGGCTTCTTGGATTGCAGTTACTTTTGCTTCCCATGATCTTGGAAGAGATCTAAGAATTTTGCGCACCAATTCAGAATTAGTATAAGTCTTACCAAGATTTTTCAAACCATTAACAATATCTGTAAATCTAGTGTACATGCATGTGATTGATTCAGTTTGTTCCATGCTAAACAATTCATATTTATGCACTAGAATGTTAATTTTGGATTCTTTTACTTGGTTAGTACCCTCATGGGTAACTTCTAATCTATCCCAAATTTCTTTGGCTGAAATATAAGTTAATATTCTATTGAATTCATTTGCATCCAAAGAACAGTATAAGACATTCATGGCTTTTGCATTGAGCTGAGCCATTTTCCTATCATTCTCATTCCAATCCCTTTCGGGCTTAGGAACTATTGAACCATTTACAATATGTGTGGGTGTACTAGGTCTATTTGTAATGACACTCCATAATTCATAATCTAAAGCTTGAATGAAAATCCTCATTCTTGCTTTCCAATATGAATAATTAGAGCCATTGAACAAAGGCAGCCTATTAGTGGATTGACCTTCAGCAAAAGATGAACCAGCTTGTGTTGCCATTTGGATTTTTAACTCTTGATCGTTAGATCAACTAGAAATGAGCACAAGCTCTGATACCAATTGTTGGCCCAGATGGCAACCCAAGAGGGGGGTGAATTGGGTACTTTAAAAAATTTAACACTTTGAAAACAATTGCTTGAAGTGAATGTGCACAAGTGGAATGAATTAATGAATGCTGAGCACAATATGATGAAGAGAGAGAGAGAGATAAAAGCACAACAAACACAAAGATTTATAGTGGTTCGGTGTATCCCACACTTACGTCCACTTCCGAGCAACTCTTGGGTCCACACTATAATCTCTTGATTATAGTTGAGTTGTTTTACAAGCTCACAACTCTAACTTGTTGTTTTATACGGGATCACAACAAACCCAGCTGGTTTTCATAGGTTCACTAGCACAAAACCTTAACCTAAGCTAAACTTAGCTTGTCCCGAGATAAACTACCTCAACTAATTCAATCCCCCTGATTGAATTAGCAAACAATAATTTAAAATAAAGTTTACAGCAATTAACAGCTCCTTAAATGAGCAAATATGCAATGTAAATAAAACAAGATTAGAAAAGCCTATTTGAAGCGATTTGAGGTTGAGCTTTTCTTCTTTTCTTCTGTTCCTCTTCTCTTTTGAATGGTTGAATCAAGCTTCAGCTCTGATTCTTGACCGAAATCTATTGGAGAGAACTTTGAGGAAATAGGGCTTTTGCTCTTCTTCTCTTCTCCTTTGAGAATCCTCCGAATTTGAACTTTTTAGGGCTTAGATTTATCTTGAATCTCTCTTGGATTGATAGGCTTGGACTCAGAGTTTTCTCTTTGAAATTTCTCTGTTAATATCTCTCGATTTTTCTATTATTTTCTCTCTATTTCTCCTCTGTTTTTCGAACAGATGAATCCCCATTTATACAGAGTCTTAATCCAAGATTAGGTGAGAAAATAGCCGTTACAAAGTACCTTAGATGATTCTCCATGCAAGAAAATATATCCGTTGAGAGTTAGGTGGAAAAATATATCCGTTAGAGCTGATCTGGCACTTTTGAAAATTGTCCTTAATAGGTTGGAGTCGGCTTCAACTTTTCATGTGTTGGCTCCAGATCAGATTTCCAAAAATAGCAAAAACCAATCCATCATGGAGTCGGCTCCGACTTTGCAAAGTGTCGACTCACCACTGGCTGGAGTCGGCTCCCGATTTCTGAAGTGTCGGCTCCAAGAATTGCTCCGAAAGCATAGTCTCTGTAACTCAGGTTAGAGTCAGCTCCTGAAATCCATGTGTCGGCTCCGAAACTTCAGGTGTTGGCTCCGAAACTTCGGGTGTCGGCTCTGAACCGTGCCAAAAATCTGAACTGTTCCAATATGCTATGGAGTCGGCTCGAGTCTGTTAGGGTATCGGCTTCAAGTTCTGAACTTAAATAAATTCCATTGAAATTCAATTCAAAACTAATTTCTAAGTACCATTTGGATAAATAACCGATCTTAATTCCTGAAACACTTATCAAATCTATCAGAATCACAAGGAATATACTCATGGTTTATGTTAATCATAAAAATCAATAATTGGGTAAATAATTTCTCAATAATTTCCCCAACACTAATAGTTTGAGGTCCATTGAAAATTCTTGGCCGATCGAAGTACTTTAAAGAAGGGTAAACATCTCTCAGTCGACCGAGCAATAAAATGATTTAGAGCTACTATCCTTCCAGTGAGATGTTGCACTTCTTTAATTAATCATAGAGGTGCCATCTGTTGCAGGGCCTGAATTTTCTATGGATTCACCTCAATGCCTCGTTAGGAGACCATGAAGCCCAAGAACTTCCCAGAGTTTACTCCGAAAGCATATTTGGTTGGGTTAAGCTTCATCTGACACTTTCAGAGTGTTGCAAAACTTTTTGCAAGATTTCAATATGCTGTGATGCCTCATTGCTCTTAACCAGCATGTCATCAATATACACCTCCATATTTCGACCGATTTATTCTTTGAAAACTTTATTAATCAGTCTTTGGTAGGTTATGCCCACATTTTTTAAACCAAAAGGTATGACTCGGTAGTAGTAAATACCTCGGTCGGTGATGAAGCCAGTCTTTTCTTCATCCTCGGGTGCCATCCAAATCTGATTGTAGTCTGAATAAGCATCCATGAAAGTTAGCATCTGATGGCCTGAGGTTGAATCCATAAGCTGATCAATCCGAGGAAGAGGGAAGCTGTCCTTTGGGCAAGCCTTGTTGAGGTCAGTGAAATCGATGCAGATCCTCTATTTGCCATTTGACTTCTTCACTATAACAACATTCGCTAGCCATTCAGGATAGTTCACTTTTCGAATGAAGTTGGCTTTAATGAACTTGTCTACCTCTTCTTCAATAGCTTTCTTGCATTCGGTGGTGAAGCTTCTCTTCTTCTACTTAATTGGTCGAAATGCCTCGTCCACATAGAGGCAGTGGACAAGGACATCTAGATTGATCCCTGGCTGTCCAAAGCAGACCAAGCAAAGACATTAGCATTCCTCCGAAGGAACTCGATCAAATCCTATTGAGGCTTCCCTTTAGCTATGACCTGACCCTTATGGTTCGGTCGGACTGAGCTTAATCGAGTGGCACCTCCTCAAGCTCCTCGGCTGGTTCTTCCCGTTGCTTAGAAAAATCTTCACGAGCGTCCAACCCATCAACCTTGGGTTTTCTGGATTGTTTATCGGCGACAAAGCAGTGCCGAGCCATAGCTTGACTTTTTTGAACAACTCCCACTCCCCATTCGATGAAAAACTTCATGGTAAGGTGGGGAATAGAAATAACTGCCTTGAGGGATATTTGTCCTGGCCTGCCGAGGATGGCATTGTAAGGGGACCGAAGCTTGGTCATCAGGAAGTCCATGAGTGTGGTAGCTACGCTGGGCCAAGTGCCTGCTCGAATTGTCAAGGTAATAACCCCCTCAGGGACTATGGTGTCGCCCGTGAAACCCACTAAAGTAGATTCTATGGTCCGAAGGTTTTTCACCCACAATTTCAATCTCACAAAGGCATCAAAATACAAAATGTTAACAGAGCTTCCACTATCAATCAAAATACGGTGTATATCGTAGTCGTTCATGTTAAGGGATACAACCAGGGCATCGTCATGGGTTTCTAGTTTTGTAATGGATTGTGTGTGTGAGTGAATAAGTTGAGTATTCATTTCTAGCCCTTTCAATACTTGTAACACCTTTTCTTCGAAAGTAGGATCATAATTATTTGGTGGAGGTTGAGGAACACTTGGATATTGGGAATACGACATGCTTCTAAATTGGGTCTCTTGATGGTTAGGTCTAATTGATGTTGGAATGATTATAGGTTGGGGTTTCCATAAAAAATTTGGGCAATTTCGCCAGCTAGGATTGTAAGTATTCGAATATGGATCATTTCCTGGTCTAGGAGCCATTCGGGTTTGGCTGGGTAGGCTTGCTCCTAAACAAGCTCAAAAAATTGGTATACGGCTGGACATTCCCCTATAGAATGAGTCAAACTTGAACAGATTATACAAACCTCATGTAATTGAGTAGATGGGGAAGAAGTATTTCCAACTTGTAAAATTCGATCAAGTTTTCGGGATAGCTCATCAATTTTGATATAGATGTTTATAGGCTGACCTATGTTGTATATTCTACCTCTCTTAGGTTTTGTGGAAGGATCTCTACGGGCAGCAGACATGTGGTACAAGGAATTTTTATTTAGAGTTTCAAAAAACTGCCATGCCTTATATTCATTTTTTAGCATAAATGTTCCTCCACATGAGGCATCCACCATTTGTCGATGCCTTTCTGACAATCCATCATAAAAATATTGAGCTAACTAACATTTAGGTATTGCATGGTGCGGACATTTTTTAGTTAATTCTTTTAATCTCTCCCACATTTCATGAAATATTTCTCTCTCTAACCGAAACAAAATTGGTTATGGTTTTTCTGATTTGATTCATTTTTCCTATAGTGTTGGCCCAGATGACAACCCAAGAAGGGGGGGGTTGAATTGGGTTCTTTAAAAAATTTAACCTCAAAAAAATTGTTTGCTTAAGATGAATGAAAGTAAATGCAATGCAAATATAAAGCACAATCAATGAGATAGAGATAGAGACAGAGACAATAGAAGCACGGCAAACACAAAGATTTTATAGTGGTTCGGTGTATCCAACACCTACGTCCACTCCCAAGATCCACTTGGGTCCACACTATAATCTCCTCGATTACAGCCGAGTTGTTTTACAAGCTCACAACCCAAACTTGTTGTTTTACCCGGGATCACAACGAACCCAGCCAATTTTTTGGGCTCATCAGCACACAACCCTAAACTCAAGCTAATCTAGCTTGACCCGAGGTAAACAACATCCACTAGTTCAATCCCTTTGATTGAACTAGGCACAAACAAAAAGAATATAGTTTTTTAAATATACACAGCTCCTCAATGAGCAAATATTCAAAAATAAGTAAACAAGTTTAGAAAAGCATGATTTGAAGTTGTTTGGCTTTGAGCTTTTCTTCTTTTCTTCTTTTCCTCTTCTCCCTTTGGAATGATGAATCAAGCCTCAGCTTTAATCCCTCATAGTCGTTGCAGTTGAGAAGATTGGAAATGGAAGAAACAGAGCTTTTACTTCAATTTGGGAAATCCACCGATTTTTTGATTTGGGCGCATTGGATTCCTCTTTGAGCTTTTTGGAGTGGAAGGATTTGAATTTGAATGCTTTTCTCTTGGATTTCAGGCTCAGGGTTTCTCGGATTTTTGATTTGAAATTTTTCTATTTTCCGTTCTCTTTTTCCTCTTTTTCAAACAGATGTTTTTCCCCCTTTTTATAGATTTCTTTCAATCCGTTTTGGGAAGGAAACTAGCCGTTGGAGTGTACCTGGAAACAAAATATAACCGTTAGAAATTAGGTAAAAAGGAAATATTACCGTTAGAGCTGATCTGGCATTTTAAATTTTCATCCCAGTCAGGTTGGAGTTGGCTCCAACTTTTCAGGTGTCGGCTCCAGATCGTTTTACCAAAAATAAAATTTTCGAGTTCGTTGAGGAGTCGGCTCCAAAAAAGTAAGTGTCGGCTCGCCATCGTCAGGTGTCGGCTCCCGAATACTATAGGTGTCGGCTCCAGGATGCTCAAAAAAATAAGCGTTCTGTCCCCGCATCGGAGTCGGCTCCAGACACTGTAAGTGTCGACTCCGAAACTCTAGGTGTCGGCTTCGAAACTCTAGGTGTCGACTCCAAGCTCTGAAACTTTAAAATCTCTGATTTGTATTTGATTCAAAATTTATTTCTTAATTCCTTTAAATTCATCAAATAAATTTAAGTCCTGAAACACTTATAAAATCCATTAGTAATCAAATAAATATACTCAATTCCTTTATTAATCATCAAAATCAATAAATGGATCAACAATCTCCCCCTTTTTGATGATTATAAAAATATATGCATAGAATTCTTAAATTAAAAAATTATCAAGGAAGTGATCTTCATGAGTAAGCTCCCCCTGAATAAGGTAGCTCCCCTATGAAGTTCAAATTATTCTTCCTCTTACTTTACATATTTGGTACTTAAGTTTCTTTATGCATAGTCAAATCAATTTGATTATTAATCCACATCAATTAAATAACTCAATATCATATTAATCAATTAACTTCATTAATGTTTTCATATTAATCAATTAAATAACTTGATTTTTCATATTAAACAATTAATGCAACATAACTTTCTCCCCCTTTAATGCAATTAACAATATAACTTTCTCCCTCTTAATGCATATACAACCATAATTCTCTTCCCCTTTTTTGTAATCAACAAAAAGGTAAAGAATATTTCACATTGCATCAAAAGATAATTTTCATTGCATCAAAAGATAATTTCATTTCAACAAAAGTCAAGTATTACATAAAAAAGCTTTTTATTACATCAAAATACTCATTCATCAAAATATAGCCTTCATTACATCAACATGTAAACTACATCAAAATATAGCCTTCATTACATCAACACATAAACTTCATTACATCAAAATGTAAACTACATTTCATCAAAATTAAACATTCATTACATTAAGATATTAACATTAAACATTCATTACATCAAAAGTTCTTCCTCACTATTCTTGTTAAATGATCTACAATATTTTTCATTCCATCACATTGAAGCTTAACATAGTCTTTAAGTCTCTCATCAACAAATGTGCAAGCTGTTAAGATTTTATCTTGAAGCTCGGTGTTGCACCTTGAATAAGTTTCACTATCTCCATAAATCTCTTTAAGTTCTTCAAAGATATTCTTCAAATCACCACTTAAAGATTCTGCAGAGGAGTTGAGAGTTGATTCAATTTTTGCAATCCGATCATCAAGTGAATAAAGTGATTCTTTTATATTCATGAACTGGCTGTCAAACTCATCCTTCTGAGCAGCAAACAAACTTTTTAATTGCTCCATTTGAAGGTCTGAGAATCCAGCTGAAGAAGTGGATGTTTGATCATTAACATGTGCAGGAGCAAGAGCAGGAATGAGACTCCTAGGCTGTGGAGAAGGAACCCTAACTGATGGTCCAGCCTCACAAGGCTCAGAAACTCTCGGCACAGGGGCTCTCTCATCAAGGTGTCCTTTCCTGTCCCACTGTCCATTCACTTTAGCAAAACCCATCCGATGCAATGTTGCCAAACTATAGTAGTCGGTGTGCCTCAGGTTCTTAGATGGTTCATTCTCTTGAATTACAACCCCTTGGCTCCTGAAAACCATAGTAAGCACCATGCCATACGGTAGGGATGATCTTCTCTTCCCTCCATCTTCCGCCATATAAAATATCATCATAGCTGCAAGGTTGATTGGCTGTCCAGTCAAAACACTATCCATAACAACAATGTCTTGCTCCGAGACATACTTAAACCAACCGGTCTTCGGAAATAAAATTCTACTGCAAATGTTGTATAATAATCTCAATTCCAAGGGTAATTGATTAGCCCTAATCTCCTCAAACTCAATCACTTCCCTTCCTAACATCCTCGAAAGAGCCGCTGACCTATCATTGTGCATGTCAGCTGCTAAACCGGTAATTTGGATGCTAAGGAGGTTTCCAAGCTTTTGAAAAGTAAGGTGAATCCTCTTATTTCTTACTGAGCTAACTAAACCGCCATCACCTCTAGCCAAATTAAAATAAAATTCTTTTACTAAGGCTGGATAAGTGAGAACATCAAGAGAGCAGAGCTTATCCCAGCCCATTTCGTTTAATTGCCTACCGATTGAGAAACCATCAGTTTCAAATAGGTCAAAATCAATCTTTCTCCCCATTGTGATAACCCTTCCGGCTAAGGTATCTATCTGAGTGGAAGAGGTGTTGGGGTTGTCTGAATCCGTGGACGAATCACTGCTTGGAGTCGGCTCACGAGCGGGACGACGCGTGGACCATTTTCCCGTGGTCACCGGCGCTCCAACCACTGATTCCCTCCTTTTGGGTGCCATTAGATCTTTGGGAAGTTTCGATTTGGATGGAATTAGAGGTGGGAAAGTTTTGGAAGAATTTTGGAGGAGTTTGGTTAGGATTTGAGAAGTTATGAAATGATGAGGTGTCGACTCTGCCCTTATAAATCAATTTTGGAATCCCAGGTGTCGACTCCCGCAAAGTCGGGTATCGACTCCAAATCGTTAACATAGTCAGCGCTCGAACAGGAGTCGGCTCCACTTATATGGGTATCGGCTCCAAGGTCAAGGACCGAGAGTGACAAGTCAGAGGTGTCGACTCCTCATTCTGAGGTGTCGACTCCAAAGACAGTTTCAGAAAAAAAATAATTGAGATTCAAATAACTGAAACTTGTCAAAAAGAGTTTAATAAAAATTTCAAAAAATCTTTGAAATATCAAGGATCAAATAGCTCAAATGACTAGATAATTTGTCCTTAAAATTGTGAGAGGATTTTTGAGAAATTTATAGAAATCTAGATTCTCATTCCTGAGGGTTTCAAAATCACTCTAAAGGGTCACATATTCCTAATTCACCTCTAAGATAACAAAATCTCTCTTCATTCAAGGGTTTTGTAAATATGTCAGCTAATTGTTCCTCTGTATTAACATATTCAAGATAGATTTCATTATTAGCTACATGTTCTCTTATGAAATGATATCTAATTTCAATGTGTTTTGTTCTTGAATGTTGAATTGGATTTTTAGTCAAATTTATTGCACTCGTGTTATCACATCTAATTGGTGTTTTATCAAGGGTTATGCCATAATCTTCAAGTTGCCTCTTAATCCAAAGGATTTGAGCACAGCAACTTCCAGCTGCAACATACTCTGCTTCAGCAGTAGATAATGCAACCGAATTTTGCTTTTTGCTAAACCAAGAGATTAAGTTACATCCTAAGAACTGACATGCACCACTTGTGCTTTTTCTATCTAATTTACATCCAGCATAGTCAGAATCAGAATATGCAATTAAATTTAAAGTTGAGTCTCTAGAGTACCATAAACCTATATTTTTAGTTCCACTTAAATATCTTAAAATTCTTTTTACAGCAATTAAGTGAGATTCTTTAGGTTCAGATTAAAATCTAGCACATAAACATACTGCAAACATAATATCTGGTCTACTAGCTGTTAAGTAAAGAAGAGATCCAATCATACCTCTATAATGTTTTTGATCTACTTTCTTACCATCTTCATCTTTGTCCAATTTGCACGAAGGACTCATAGGAGTTCCAAGTGGCTTGATTGACTCCATTCCAAACTTCTTGAGCAGTTCTTTTGTGTATTTGGCTTGATTGATAAAAATTCCTTCTTTGCTTTGTTTGATTTGAAGTCCTAGGAAGAAGTTGAGTTCTCCCATCATACTCATTTCAAACTCACCCTGAATCAACTTAGCAAATTCTTGACATAACAAGTTATTAGTAGCACCGAATACAATATCATCGACATATATTTGTACTACTAATAAATCTTTATCTTTTCTTTTTAAAAATAATGTTTTATCAATATTTCCTTTTACAAAATCATTTTCAATTAAAAATTTACTTAACCTTTCATACCAAGCTCTAGGTGCCTGTTTCAAACCATATAGTGCTTTGTGTAATTTAAAAACATGATTTGAAATTCATGATCTTCAAAACCAGGTGGTTGTTCAACAAACACTTCCTCATTTATAAATCCATTTAAAAATGCACTTTTAACATCCATTTGAAATAAATTGATATGCATATGACATGCAAATGCAAGTAATAATCTAATTGCTTCAAGTCTGGCTACAAGTGCAAAAGTTTCATCAAAATCAATTCCTTCTTCTTGATTATATCTGTTGGAAGATTATTGAAAAATTATATGCCCCAATCCTTTTGATTTTGATGATTACTAAAAGCCATGAGTATGTTAAAAGATGCAATGAGTTTATTTACATGTGCAATGAATTTATTTTGAACAATCAATGAGAATGTTAAAGTTTGACATTAACACTTTGAAAGTAACTTCAAGCTCAATACTTTAAGCTTTCAAAATGAAATTTTATAATTCATATTAAAATCAATGAGTTTTTGGAACACTTCTTGAATTAATTCTTAATGTCAATTTTATTGAATTCAAGTCAAAACAATGATTTAAAATGAATCTGGAACGATTTTAATGTCAATCAGAAAAGTTTCTGATTTTTGATACGTTCCGGAGCCGACTCTTGAGTTTCAGAGTCGACTCCCCTCAGAGAACAGAAATGTGTATCTGTCTCGAGTCGACCCACGTAATTTCACGAGTCGACCCCCGATTTTGTCGAGCCGACTCCATGACTGTGCGAGTCGACTCCGCTCAGACACCAGAAGAGTGTTTTTCTGAGCACTTCGCGAGTCGACCCCAACTTTTCATGAGTCGACCCCCGACTTTCAGGAATCGACACTTACTTTTGGTGAGTCGACCCCTAAACTTTATGAGCATTTCTATTTTTAGTATCGTGAGCTCGAGCCGACTCGGGAAAAGCATGAGTCGACTCCAGCAAATCTGGGCGAAATTTTTATGGATGCCAACTCAGCTCTAACGGTAAGATTTTTGATTAACGGCTATTTTTCTCTATCTCTAACGGCTATATTCTTGCAGAATCTATAAATAGAGAAGCTGTTTTCAAATCAAAGAGAGACGAATAGAGAGAAATTTATTTCAAAGAAAAAGAAAGAATCGAAAAAAAGAGCATCAGTTGAAAAAATCCGAGATTCAAAATAGAGTGAAAGAAAGAGTGTGAAATCAAAGGAAGTTCCTTCTGTGTTCAAGCTCAAATCCAAGGAAGCTCTGAAGAAAATCCAAGGCTATTCAAGAAATCAAGAGATTTTCAACAAAAGAAAAGAGGGAAAGCCCAAATCAACTCCAACACATCTTCCGTGAAGAATCAAGCTGAGGCCTGATTCACACCTTCAAAGGAGTTGAAGAAAAGAAGAAAAGCTCAAGCCAACCAACTTCAAATCAGGCTTTTCTAAACTTATTCTTATTTGAATATTTGCTCATTAAGGAGCTTGTAATAAAAAACATATTTCTTTCTTTGTGCTAGTTCAATCAAGGGATTGAACTAGTGGAGGTAGTTACCTCGGGTCAAGCTAGATTAGCTTGAGTTTAGGTTTTGTGCTGGTGAGCCCGAAAACCAGCTGGGTTCGTTGTCCCCCGGAAAAACAACAAGTTTGAGTTGTGAGCTTGTAAAACAACTCGCTGTAATCTAGTGATTATAGTGTGGACCCAAGTGGATCTTGGGAGTGGACGTAGGTGTTGGATACACCGAACCACTATAAAATCTTTGTGTTTGCCGTGCTCTATTGTCTCTATCTCTATCTCTATTTTATTGTGCTTTATCTTTGCATTGCATTCTTCATTCATCTCAAGCAAATAATTTTAAAAGGTTAAATTTTTTAAGAACCCAATTCACCCCCCCTCTTGGGTTGCATCTGGGCCAACAATTGGTATCAGAGCAAGTGCTCATTAGATTTTGATCACACGATCAAGAGCTAAAGATCCAAATGGCAGCTCAAGTTGGATCTTTTGCTGAAGGTCATTCTACAATAGACCTCCCTTATTTAATGGTTCCAACTATTCATATTGGAAAGCAAGAATGAGGATATTCATTCAAGCTTCTGATTATGAATTGGGGTGTTATAATTAATGGACCTAGTACACCCACACACGTTTTGATGGCACTATTGTTCCTAAGCCCGAAAGGGATTGGAATGATAATGATAGGAAAATGGCACAGCTCAATGCTAAGGCCATGAATGTTTTATATTGTTCTTAGATGCTAATGAATTTAATAGAATCTCTACATGTAATTCCGCAAAGGAGATTTGGGATAGATTAGAGGTTACCCATGAGGGTACAACCAAGTTAAAGAATCTAAGATAATATTCTTGTTCATAAATATGAATTATTTAGCATGGAACAAACTGAAACTATAGCATGCATGTACACTAGATTTACTGATATTGTAAATGGTTTGAAAAGTCTTGGTAAGACTATACTAATCTGAACTTGTTCGTAAAATTCTTAGGTCACTTCCAAGATCATGGGAAGCAAAGGTGACAGCAATCCAAGAAGCCAAGGACCTCAACACTTTACCCTTAGGAGGAGCTTCTTGGATCCCTAATGACCCATGAGTTGACCATGAAGCAGCATAGGAGGAAAAGAAAAAAAGCTGCAAAAAGAAGAGAGCAGCAGTGATGATGATGATGATGATGATGAGAGACTGCTCTCTTGCAAGAAATTCAAAAAATTCATGAGAGAAAGAAACCCTTCCACAAGAAAAAATTTGGAATTAAGATGGAAGGAGAAAAGAAAAAAGGACAAGGACAAGGACAAAGAGAAAGACCCCTTGATTTGCTATGAATGTAAGAAACCGGGGCACTTTAGATATGATTGTCCTCAACTGAAGAAAGCCTACAAGAAGAAGAAGAAAGCCTATGTTGCAACTGGAGTGACAGCGATGAATCCTCTTCAGAGGAAGAACAAAAGGAAGTTGCAAACATTTGCTTTATGGCAAACGACAACGATGAGGTAAGTTCTGAAAACCCTTGTGATGATTTGCTTTGATGAATTGTTTGATGCTTTTAATGAACTTGTTGATGATTTTAAAGTTTTGAAAAAGAAATACAAGTTTTGAAAAATGAAAATTAACTTCATTAAAGAAAAAGAAATCTTAAAATGAAATTAAGATGCTGAAATCTGAAAATGAAATTTGAAAAGAAAAAGAATCAATTTCAATGAAAATGATAAACTAAAGAAGAAGTTGAAGTTGATAAATTTACTTATAGTTCAAAAACTTAATTTGTTAAGTAATCAAAGAGCTATATTTGATAAGGCTGGATTAGGATATAGACCTAACAAAAAAAAATTTAAAAATTTTTTAGAAAAAAGTAATGTTACATGTCATTATGTAACAAGAAGGCACAAATCCTATGAATGTAAGAAAAATAACAAATTTAAATAGTAAAGGAAAGAAAATATGGGTTCCCAAAGGAACAATCTTTTATGCTACTAACCATGAAGGACCCAAGAAGGCTTGGGTACCTAAATATAAGTTTGATTTTTTTGCAGGAGTGTCTTGCGGCCAAAAGATCAAAGCGAAAGTGGTATCTCGATAGTGGCTGCTCAAGACACATGACGGGTGACAAGGATCAATTCATCACCCTGAAGCAAAAGAGGAGGAGTTGTTACATTTGGTGACAATGGCAAAGGCCAAATCATGGGGTTTGGTAAATTCAAATAACTCCCTCCACATATATTGAAAATGTCTTATATGTTAATGGTTTAAAACATAATTAATTAGTATTAGTCAATTATGTGATAAAGGTTTTAAAGTATCATTTGAAGCTTCTATCTGCACTGTTTCTAATCCCATTGATAATAGCATTATTTTTATTGGAAATAGAAATGGCAATGTATACTTGATTGATTTAGACAATTTGTCTACTAGTAATCATTGCTTAGTTGCTAATAATGCTAATATGAATGAGATTGGTTGGTTATGGCATCGTAGATTAGGTCATGCAAGCACACACCTATTTCAAAATTAATTAGAATGGATTTAGTAAAAGGACTTCCACAACTAGATTTTGAAAATAACAAAATTTGTGATGCATGTCAATTTGGAAAACAAACTAGAAATTCTTTCAAAACTAAAAATATTGTTTCCACTTCTAGGCCACTTGAACTACTTCACATGGATCTTTTTGGACCTACTAGAACCACAAGTCTAGGAGGAAAGAAATATGGTCTTGTGATTGTAGATGATTATTCTAGATACACTTGGGTATTGTTTTTAGCTCATAAAGATGAGACCTTTCCATATTTTGAAATTCTTCAAGAAGGTCACAAATGAGAAAAACAACACCATAGTGTCTCTAAGAAGTGATCATGGCACTGAATTTGAAAATCATTTATTTGAAAACTTTTGCATGAAAATGGCATTCATCATAATTTTTCACCTAGAACACCACAACAAAATGGAGTAGTTGAAAGAAAAATAGAACTTTAGAAGACATGGCCCGTACCATGCTATGTGAAAGCAACCTACCAAATACTTTTGGGCGGAAGCTATAAACACGGCATGTTACATTCTTAATAGAGCTTAATTAGGCCAATCATTAAGAAAACTCCTTATGAACTATGGAATATAGAAAACCAAATAAGTTATTTTCATGCATTTGGTTGTAAATGTTTCATTCATAATAATGGTAAAGATAATCTAGGAAAATTTGATGCAAAATCTGATGAAGGCATTTTCTTAGGATATTCAACATCTAGTAAAGCCTATAGAGTATTTAACAAGAGAAACTTAATTGTAGAAGAATCTATTCATGTAATTTTTGATGAATCTTTAGCATCAAGTTCAGAAAAATTGATGATGAGGAAGATACAAACATTTAGAAAGATATTGAAAAATTAAATATAGATGTATCTTCAGATCATGAACAAGAAGCTAAAGATAATGATTCTCCTAGTGTTGATGTTGTTGATGCAAATCATAATGATGTAGATCTTCCTAGAGATTGGAGATATGCCTATGGTCATCCAAGGAATTAATTATAGGTGATCCATCTCAAGGAGTAAGAACTAGATCATCAATGAGAAACATCAATAATCATCTTGCATTTGTATCTCAAATTGAACCTAAAACTATTGAAGAAGCTGAAAAAGATAATAATTGGATGTTAGCTATGCAAGAAGAATTAAATCAATTTACTAGAAATAATGTTGGACCTTAGTAGATAGACCTAAAGATCATTCTGTTATAGGATCAAAATGGGTATTTAGAAATAAATTAGATGAAAATGGCATAGTAATTAGAAACAAAGCTAGATTAGTTGCAAAAGGATATAATCAAGAAGAAGGAATTGATTTTGATGAAACTTTTGCACCTGTAGCTAGATTAGAAGCAATTAGATTATTACTTGCATTTGCATGTCATATGCATATCAATTTATTTCAAATGGATGTTAAAAGTGCATTTTTAAATGGATTTATAAATGAGAAGTTTTTGTTGAACAACCACCTGGTTTTGAAGATCATGAATTTCAAATCATGTTTTTAAATTGCACAAAGCACTATATGGTTTAAACAAGCACCTAGAGCTTGGTATGAAAGATTAAGTAAATTTTAATTGAAAATGATTTTATAAGAGGAAATGTTGATAAAACATTTTTGAAAAGAAAAGAAAGATTTATTAGTAGTACAAATATATGTTGATGATATTGTTTTGGTGCTACTAACAATCTTTATGTCAAGAATTTGCTAAGTTAATGCAGGGTGAATTTGAAATGAGCATGATGGGAGAACTCAACTTCTTCCTAGGACTTCAAATCAAACAAAGCAAAGAGGGAATTTTCATCAACCAAACAAAATACACAAAGAACTTCTCAAGAAGTTTGGAATGGAGTCAATCAAACCCCTTGGAACACCTATGAGTCCTTCATGCAAATTGGACAAAGATGAAGATGGTAAGAAGTTGATCAAAAATATTATCAGGTATGATCGGATCTCTTCTTTACTTAACAGCTAGTAGACCAGATATCATGTTTGCTGTTTGTTATGTGCTAGATTTCAATCTGAACCTAAAGAATCTCACTTAATTGCTGTAAAAGAATCTTAAGATATTAAGTGGAACTAAAAATGTAGGTTTATGGTATTCTAGAGACTCAACATTAAACTGATTGCATATTCTGATTCTGATTATGCTGGATGTAAATTAGATAGAAAAAGCACAAGTGGTGCATGTCAATTTTAGGAAGTAACTTAATCTCTTGGTTTAGCAAAAAGCAAAATTCGGTTGCATTATCAACTGCTGAAGCAGAATATGTTGCAGCTGGAAGTTGCTGTGCTCAAATCCTTTGGATTAAGAGACAACTTGAAGATTATGGCATAACACTTGATAAAACTCCTATTAGATGTGATAACACAAGTGCAATAATTAACTAAAAATCCAATTCAACATTCAAGAACAAAACACATTGAAATTAGATATCATTTTATAAGAGAACATGTAGCTAATAATGAAATTTGTCTTGATTATGTTAATACTGAAGAACAATTAGCTGACATATTTACAAAACCCTTAAGTGAAGAGAGATTTTGTTATCTTAGAGGAGAGTTAGGGATTTGTGATCCATTAGAATGAATTTGAAACCCCTAAGGAAATTTTATCTAAGATTCTTTCAAATCCCTGATCTTAAGGAAATCTTATCTAGAATTCATATCTAATTGATCCATTCATATTCAATGATTATTTTATCAATTTTTATGATCAAATTCCGGACACATTTCAGAAATTTCATGTTTTTGCTCTGAAATGGTCTCGGAGCCGACTCGGTGCGTATCGGAGTCGACTCTGGTTTCGACTGAAACTCTCAGGTCGACCCCTTCTCAGCGCGAGTCGACTCCAAGTCGGATGGTTTCTGTGACTGTCCGGAGTCGACCACTGGCTTTGCGGAGCCGACTCGAAGTGGTCCCAGGTTGATTTATCTAGGGCAGAGTCGACTCGCCGTTCATTTCAAACTTTCCAATCTCTCAAAATACTCTCTCCAAATATCTCCAACCTTCCAAACTCTCAAATCACTGATTAATCCTTCCAATCAACCTATGGCACCCAAAACACGTGGTTCCAATCTTGCTACGGGCGGTGTAAAGAGGAAGCGAGTCGTGAGGAAGACGGTGAGGCGTCGGTGCGTGAGCCTTCTCCAAGCACGGATTCCACTTCATCATCTTCAACCCCCAATGCTTCTCCTGCCACTACTACTTCCCAGGTAGATTGTTTAGCAGATAGAATCATCACAACGGGTAGAAAGGTGAATTTTGAACTTTTTGAGGCAGAGGATTTTGTTAGGGAGACAATTGATAGAGATGGGACGGGAGAAGATATGTTCACTGGATGCCCACTTATCCCTCTCTAGTAAAGGAGTTCTATAAGAATTTGTCTAGAGGTGATCATGGTCTTTAAGCTCAGTAAGAGGATATAGGATCTCTGTGACTGTAGAGCTTCTATCTAGACTTTTGGATCTACCCTTATCTGGTACTGCCACTTTTTCTTCTGAAGACCGAAGTCCTGCTCTTGCTAGATTATTAAACCGGGATGTTGTCGGCTTTGAAGAAGTGTTTGCCAACCAACTTTCATTAGAACTGAGATTACTTCATAACATTTGCAGTAGGATACTTTTTCCAAAGATGGAAGATTTGATTATGTATCTGAAAGGGACATCTTTGTGATGGATGCCATTGTTACAGGCAAACCTATAAACCTTCCCAGTATGATTCTTTGGTACATTGCAGACTGTGGAGGAAAAAGAAATCTAGCCTGCCCTATGGAATGATTCTATCAAGATTTTCAGAGCCAAGGAATTATTATTCTAACAATGAGCCAATGAGGAATCTGAGACATACAGACTTTTATAGCTTGGCCACCATTCATCGGATGGGTTTTATTAAGAAAAATGGTATATGGGAGAGGAAAGGATTAATAGAAGAGAGAGCTACGGATGTCGATGCACCAGGTCCATCAGTTAGACTATCCTCACCTGCACCTCCGAGCCCTCCTACTTCAGCACCTGCTCCTACACCTGCTCAGTCATTTGATCATGCTTCATCCTCTTCTGCTGGCTTTTCAGATCTATAATTAAAGCAACTTAAAGCACTATTTGATGATCAGTCAGACAAGCTTAAATCAGAGTTTGAGAATAGGTTCATGAATCTAAAAGAGACTCTATATTCATTGGATGAAAGAATCACTAAGATTGAGTCTACTCTCAGCACATCTTCAATGTCTTTAAGTGGAGATCTCAAGAACATTTTTGAAGAACTTAAAGATATTTGCGGAGATGGCGAGACCTACTCAAGATGCAATGCGGAGCTTCAAGACAAGATTTTGACTGCTTGCACTTTTGTAGATGAAAGGCTCAAAGACTATGTAAAAATCCAATCAGATGGAATGAAGAACATAGATCACTTGACTAGGATTGTTAGAACTCATTTCTAATGTATTAGATTCTCAATCCTTGCTATGTATTGAAATTAATGTTATGTTTTACTTTTGATATCAATGTAAAACATTTTGATGTATTAGACTCTTTGATGAAATGAAATATCAATTTTGATTACTCAATGTATTTCTTTCTATCAACGAATGAATGAATGTTTATGCTTCTCTACCTTTTTGTTGATAACAAAAAAGGGGAGAGTTTTATATAGTTTTATGATTGAATATGCATGTGAGAAAATCAAAATCAATGAGATTTAATTGAATGATTAAGTTTCATAGGGGGAGCTACCTCATTCAGGGGGAGCCAAAGCCTATTTATGAAATCAAAATAAATTCACAAATCAATCTTGCATAAACTCAATGTTTTTGTCATCATCAAAAAGGGGAGATTGTTGGAAGATTATTGAAAAATTATATGCCCCAATCCTTTTGATTTTGATGATTACTAAAAGCCATGAGTATGTTAAAAGATGCAATGAGTTTATTTACATGTGCAATGAATTTATTTTGAACAATCAATGAGAATGTTAAAGTTTGACATTAACACTTTGAAAGTAACTTCAAGCTCAATACTTTAAGCTTTCAAAATGAAATTTTATAATTCATATTAAATCAATGAGTTTTTGGAACACTTCTTGAATTAATTCTTAATGTCAATTTTATTGAATTCAAGTCAAAACAATGATTTAAAATGAATCTGGAACGATTTTAAAGTCAATCAGAAAAGTTTCTGATTTTTGATACGTTCCGGAGCCGACTCTTGAGTTTCAGAGTCGACTCCCCTCAGAGAACAGAAATGTGTATCTGTCTCGAGTCGACCCACGTAATTTCATGAGTCGACCCCCGATTTTGTCGAGCCGACTCCATGACTGTGCGAGTCGACTCCGCTCAGACACCAGAAGAGTGTTTTTCTGAGCACTTCGCGAGTCGACCCCAACTTTTCATGAGTCGACCCCCGACTTTCAGGAGCGACACTTTACTTTTGGTGAGTCGACCCCTAAACTTTATGAGCATTTCTATTTTTAGTATCGTGAGCTCGAGCCGACTCGGGAAAAGCATGAGTCGACTCCAGCAAATCTGGGCGAAATTTTTATGGATGCCAACTCAGCTCTAACGGTAAGATTTTTGATTAACGGCTATTTTTCTCTGTCTCTAACGGCTATATTCTTGCAGAATCTATAAATAGAGAAGCTGTTTTCAAATCAAAGAGAGACGAATAGAGAGAAATTTATTTCAAAGAAAAAGAAGAGAAAAATCGGAAAAACAGAGCATCAGTTGAAAAAATCCGAGATTCAAAATAGAGTGAAAGAAAGAGTGTGAAATCAAAGGAAGTTCCTTCTGTGTTCAAGCTCAAATCCAAGGAAGCTTCTGAAGAAAATCCAAGTGCTATTCAAGAGTATATCAAGAGATTTTCAACACTCAAAGAAAAGAGGGAAAGCCCAAATCAACTCCAACACATCTTCCGTGAAGAATCCAAGCTGAGGCCTGGTTCTACACCTTCAAGGAGTTGAAGAAAAGAAGAAAAGCTCAAGCCAACCAACTGCAAATCAAGCTTATCTAAACTCTATTCTTACATTTGTTTATCTGCTCATTAAGGAGCCATTGTAACTAAACAAACATATTTCTATTCTTTGTGACTAGCTCAATCTGAGGGATTGAACTAGAGGAGGTAGTCTTACCTCAGTTCAAGCTTGGTTAAGCTTGGGTTTAAGGTTTTTGTGCTGTGAGCCTTTGAAAACCAGCTGGGTTCATTATCGCCCGGAAAAACAATAAGTTCGAGTTGTGAGCTTGTAAAACAACTCTGCTGTAATCTAGGGTGATTAGTGTGGACCCAAGTGAATCTTGGGAGTGGACGTAGGTGTTGGATACACCGAACCACTATAAAATCCTTAGTGTTTGCCATGATCTATTGTCCTCTATCTCTATCTCTGTTTTCACTGCAATTTATCTTTGCTTTGCATTTGTCTTCATTCATCTCAAGCTAAATAATTTAAAAGGCTAATTTTTTAAGGAACCCAATTCACCCCCCCCCCCCCCCCCTTGGGTTGTCATCTGGGCCAACAATATCCTTTTGCAACTAATCTAGCTTTGTTTCTAATTACTATGCCATTTCATCTAATTTATTTCTAAATACCCATTTTGATCCTATAACAGAATGATCTTTAGGTCTATCTACAAGAGTCCAACATTATTCCTAGTAAATTGATTTAATTCTTCTTGCATAGCTAACATCCAATTATTATCTTTTTCTGCTTCTTCAATAGTTTTAGGTTTAATTTGAGATACAAATGCAAGATGATTATTGATGTTTCTCATTGATGATCTAGTTCTTACTCCTTGAGATGGATCACCTATAATTAATTCTCTTGGATGACCATAGGCATATCTCCAATCTCTAGGTAGATCTATATCATTATGATTTGCATCAACAACATCAACACTAGGAGAATCATTATCTTTAGCTTCTTGTTCATGATCTGAAGATACATCTATATTCAATTTTCAATGTCTCTTTCTAGAATGTTTGTATCTTCCTCATCATCAATCTTTTCATAACTTGATGCTAAAGATTCATCAAAAATTACATGAATAGATTCTTCTACAATTAAGTTTCTCTTGTTAAATACTATATAGGCTTTACTAGATGTTGAATATCCTAAGAAAATGCCTTCATCAGATTTTGCATCAAATTTTCCTAGATTATCTTTGCCATTATTATGAATGAAACACTTACAACCAAATGCATGAAAATAACTTATGTTTGGTTTTCTATTATTCCATAGTTCATAAGGTGTTTTCTTAAT
>UESW01004578.1:331437-374740 GCA_900491605.1 Calamus simplicifolius | reverse complement strand
AATCATCAAAATCAATAAATGGATCAACATATAGGAAAGTATTTCTTAAGAAATTCCCTCTGAAGTTGATCCCAAGTTGAAATTATAGTGTCTAATGAATTTAACCAATACTTGGCTCTATCTTTTAGGGAGAAAGGGAATAACTTAAGCCTAAGTGCCTCATCAGAGAAATTTTGAATATTGGCAGTTGAGCAAATTTCTAAGAATTCATCTAAGTGTTTATAGGGATCTTCATTTGTAAATCCTTGGAAAGCTGATAACATTTGGATTAGACTGGACTTAATTTCATATTAGACAACCTCTACTAGGGGAACTTGTATGCATGGTGAATATATATTGTGAAGAGGCGAAGTACTCCTTCAATTGACATGGTGAATTATTTTCTTGATTAAAATCCATAATGCGTGCTTTGTTTGCTCTACAAGTTCTCTATATTTCAGGATTTAAGGGTATAAGGTTGGGTTGTAACGATCGACGATCAAGCATATACCCTACCAATACATTTTAAAGAAAGTAGTAATTCAGTTTTTTTTAAACTAATGTAATAGAAGAGAAAGAAGAATATTTTAAAGAAAATATCCTAAAAGATTTATAGAAATAAGAGAAGGAAGAATAATTTAGTTAGGGTTTAATAATTATTAGCAATCAAGTTAACAAAGATTAGACTCTCTACCCTAAGTTTAACCTAGATCTAGACAGCTCCTAACTTTCAAGACTACCTTGGAGCCCTCCAAGTCAAAAATTAACTGATCAACAAGCCAGTAAGGGTAAGGTGGGAGTCACTCCGTTGCTTACTAGGTAAGCGAATGGAACCAATTAAGTAATCACTTTCCTTTCCTTTTCTAGACACCAGTTAAGCAGTCAATCGCAACCCGATTCAACTCTTTCGGGTGTCTTATTCTATTGAGCTCGAGTTCTTTATGGCTGGCGTCTAGTTAATTTTAGAGTTAAAGGCTTGGGTTAATGCAAAATGAAACGTGATTTGTGGGCCAAGAAAGGGTGATCAACTCCCCACCTTATCTTGATTAAGGGTTTGTGCCTTTAAAGTTAATTATGAAATGCTGTGCAGCAAGCAGATGTCCAGCTCTTGAAATTATTAAACAAAATTAATCTAATTACTTTTTTTTTTAAAGATTTTTGTGATTAAGTTTCTAATTTTCTAATAAGTTATGAGATGTCAATGGAAAAATTTGAGTTTCGCAGAAAAAAATTTACCTAAGTCAATCTAAGCATAGAAATAAAATATTTTTTTTATTTTTTATTATATTTATATTTATTTATTTATTTTATTATTTTATTATTATTTTTTTTTAAAATTAATTACGTTTTATGGAAAGTATCTTAGGGTTTTGTTTTAGGTTCTTTTAAGATAAGTTAATTAAAGGAAAAGTTAATTAGGTTAAAAGTGGATTTGTGATAAGAAGGAAAGTAATTTTTTATATTAAAAGAAAATAAGAAAATCTAACAATTAAGGTAACTAAAAAAAGTAATAAAATAAAAAGAGCAATAACTATTCAAAAAAAGAAATTTTTTTCTATTCCTTTTTTTTATATAGAAGCATGAATAATAATGAAACAATAAAAAGAATAAAAAAATAAAAAAGAATAAAATTAAAAAAATTCATGGTAATTAATATTTTTAAAAAAATTCTTGAACTAATCGTGCCTGGATCCCCGGAAATGGCGCCAAAATTTGATAGCTGTCGTTGGCGGTCAAAAATAAAACCTACCCACTACTATAGCTGATGAATCGGATCGGATCCTCGAGGAACAAGGGCAATTATTTTACAAAAAAGAAAAAGAAAATTTATTTGTAGAGGATTATATTAAGAATAGCGGTTATTATAAGATAACAACTAATTAATTAACAAAATTAAAATAGCAGGAAAAGCAACCAGGAATCTGAATCCACCATTCAAACATGTTTTATCTTCTTTTCTTTATGTTGCAATAATGATAATTTTTACAAATTTAAAATTAAAATAATTTATCTCTTGTTAAGCACGGACCGTATTAGAAGATCATGATACGTCCATTTAGAGTATAAACTATCTAATAATTGCAATGTAGAGGTCTAAACTATCATACTATGATCTATCTCTCTTAGACACATATTGTATCCTAAGATCATGGCACATCAATAGAGGGTATAGGTCGTGTATGCCAGATCAAAACCTCAATCAGAAAAATAATTCAAAAGATATATGAAAGAAGAACATGATTTTTATTGCATAGAAATTAAGAATAAAAAGAAAGATATAACAGGTTTCATCATCATCCCAAGTTGAAGGAATCTCGCCGCGCAGCATTCCCTCCATAATTTTTCTCTTCCAGACCTAAATAATCTAAATAAAAAAGAATAAAAAGAGTTTTGCAGAAACTTCTTCCCCCAACTACTATATGAGGTCCTCCTTTTATAGAGCTTGTCTAGGGTTTTCTTCCAAGTTAAAGTTGGAGTTAATCAGCGCTCAAGATCATTTAGATATTGTGAGAAAATTCATCATCCATCTGTTCAACATCACATGCCTTAGTTTGCACCGAAAATCATGTGAAATCATCTCTTTCTTCCTTTTTGGGCAAAACAGAGTCCTGATTTGAGTACCGTCTACATCGTTGGACTTCAAAAATTGAGCTCTTTCCATCTATATGCTCATTTTCTACAAACATCCATAAAAATATCAATTCTAAATAAATTTAAAGTAATTAATTTAATGATTAAATTGGGATAATAAATAGACTTATCACTAAGCGTCCTCTCCTCTTGGTCGAAAACTCTTCTAGCTGCTACTTGCTGCTTCTATTTTATTCTCCTTCAAAATAAAATGAAAAGTCAATAAAAATAAATAAATTTAACTCAAATAAATTAAAAACTAACTAATATCGTTATGAAAGTATGAATTAAATGGTAGGATTTACGCTTATCAAATACCCCCAAACTTACACCCCCAAACTTACACTTTGCTAGTCCTCGAGCAAAAAAATAAAACAAGCATGCTAAAACAAAAGATTAATTGTTCAAATAGAGCCTCAAATATTTAACACATGCCATGATTTAAAGAAATTATCCTCTGCAACTCAAGTACAAAAGTTAATACAAAATTTGGTCTCACCTCGTATTCAATTCTCCCACTCATGAGTATGCATCATTCTTACTTCATTACTCACTTTCCGGATAGTTTTATGCAAACATGTAAATGCAATGGATCTCTAAGAAGTGAATGTATCTACTCCATAGGCTTGCTCTTTAAATTAACTTTTCACTAATGTAGATAAAAGATAACACAAAGGATCAATAGGTCTTTATAAGTTTCTAATGTAAGGCTTGGGCGAGGGCTACAAAGAAAGGGTAAGATGTATCCAAATAAGAAAACTTAAATCAACACATCCATGGCATAAAGAGTATAGTCACTCTCACTAATAGTGTCTCGTACATATCTTCAATAAGTACCCTTTTTCTTTTAATTTTAGCTTTTTTTTTTCTTTTTCTTTTTATGCAATGGGTTGACTATATTTACTCATTCTTCCAAACTTGTTGACTTCACACTTTTACACTTCCAAACTTATTTCTTGCTATGCATGAGGTGTGATAGAATTTTTTTATGCTCTTATCTCTCACAACTTTATTTTAATCTCTTATAATTATGAGGTAAGTTTTAATTAAGTTTTCTTGAAAGATAAAAATATATGTATATAAGTTCAATCGGATAAGAATCGTATGGATTAAACAAAAAAAATTTAAAAAATCAAAATATAAATTTTAAAGACAAACTACCAAGTGGCAAGTGATAGTCTAAGCATCTAAAATTGAATTCCTTAATAAAGCCTATTACCGTTTTTTTCGAGAATATATACGTAGAAAGTGGAAGCGAGGAACGGAATCCCTGAAATGGACCTGACTTCTACGTCTAAACGTGGGTCCCCCCTACTCGCGCACCATCTCCATCTTTAAAGGGCTTTTCACGTTCCTCTCCGTCTCCATCTCAGCTCAGGAAGCAGGACGCCCGTTTTCTTCTCGCCCAGTCCCCAACCAAACGAAGGAGAAAGAAACGAAGGAGAAAAAAAAAGAGAAAAAAAATATGAAGGAAAGAGGAGAGAAAGAGACTTCTCCGCCAGTCATCGGATATCCTCCTCTCTCGCCGCCGTTTCCTCCGTTACTGGCAGCAATTACTACCAGAGCCGGTGACTGGACCGCGCCGAAGAAAACCTCTCGCCTTCCCCCACTCCTCCTCGATTCGGATTCCTGAGGTGAGTCCACTCGATTCCAATGCCAATGCCGTCATATTTCTTTGTATAAAATAAGATGTATCCTCCATTTCTCGATCATTTTCAGTGTTCTTTCAGTTGAGTCCTCACTTATTTCTGGGAGATTCCACAACCCCCCCCCCCCCCCCCCCCCCCCCCAATTTTGCGGTTCTTTCTTCCATTTTTTCTTGTTTCAAGGATCCCACCCTAGACCCACCCGCGGAGAGAGCCCAACTCGGGTTCTTTGGCGGGATCTTGGAGGTATTCTTCTCCGACATCCAGGCCTTGAACCTCGCCGCAGCTCCTCGCCGCCCCGAGATGGCCGAAGACAAGGTATCCACTTCTCCCTCTCCCTCCGCCGCCGCCGGATTCCAGCTGTCCTTTTCGATCCCCTCTCCAGCAGTCGATTACCGGCCTCTAGGATTCCCTTTTCCCCCTTCTAAATCGCGTTTTCTTGGTCCTTGAAGCTGGATCCATGTGATTCTGGAGTTTTCTCTTGATTTTATTGATCTTCCCACGAGAAAGCTTTGTTTCTTAGTTGAAATATGCCGTCTTTAGCCCCTCCTTGGGCATCTTGCTTGCAATTTTTGAGGTAATTTTCAATTCCGGCTTCTGGCTAACGGATCTGCGTTCCCCCTCTATTTACTATTCGATGCTGTTGTCGAGCGGCTCGATCTCTGTTGTTCGTTTAGGCCTTGTAAGGTCTTAGAATTTCTTGATCCGTCTTGTTTTTCTTTTGCTGATCTTGGTTCCGATCGTTCTTAAGGGCCTCGGCATCGCTCTTCTCCGTATGTACAACGATGAAGAAGAGGACGATGACAGCGCCGACGCCGTTGCGGAGCCGAAGCCTGCCCTCGAGAACTTGTCTGCTTACCTAGGTCCTCGATATCCTCTCTTTCTCAGATGATACCTTAATTTTTGATGTTTCATTTCTGTCTTCTAATTTTTTAGCTTTTTTATAGGGTAAAAAAAAAATTATGTATAGAATGGTACATTATAAAGTCAACATAGTTGGTATATATTGGATTATTCTGTGGAGTCAGGTAGAAACCTATCCACTCAATTACTAGGATGCCCTTAAGCCATTAAAATCTCTAGCATGGCCTCCATCACTTTCCCCTTCCCTGCCTCCATCTCTCCTTCTTCTACTATTCCCATCCCAATATCCGTACTTAGGTGTCGGTCTTGGTTGTCAAGCTGCTCTACAATACCTGGATGTGATCTGTGAGTTGGCCTTAAGACCGATTGATTCTTCTCCACAGCACTAGCTTCTCGTGTTCTGTTGGCCCCACCTCAGCATCATCTTTGCTCGCTACCTTGGCAGAGGTCCTCAAGCTCCACCTCTATCACTTCCTGTGCTTCTTCAAAGGGGTAATGTGCCATTCCATGGTCCAACAACTCTCTCCACAACGTTGCTACCACTATGCTTGTGTCCATTAAGGCTTAAACAATCATTCTTCTTCATCAAATCTTGGTTTAATTGTTTGCTCAAAAAGTGGTTGTTTGATAGGGCATAATTTCTCTCAGCAACTTGTGGCTTTATCTCTTGATTCTGTTTTTGCCTTTCTTGGTTTGACCACCAAAATTGGCATGCATTGGGGTTTGATGGTGGAATTTTGGATAAACAAACTTTGGATGCCTATAGGTTGCTGAGTAAATTTTAGTTTCAACATGTGGTTATTATATAAGGATGTGATAGAATGTCCATATAGGCAAACACACTAGTCGCCAAGGGTTTTTGCTAGGCCTAGCATGCAGCCCAGCTTTTCATGTCACGTAAATGACAATTTTGTAGCGAAAAGCACACTTCTCTAGGCTGGGGGATTGGATGTGGGGATTTGTGATTTGGAGTTTGATATTTCCACAAGATAATGCCTCTATACTTGGCCATTTTCCAACAACTTATATGGGGTCAATTTTGTCTGTACAACATAAAAATCCTCTTATTTCCTCAACTTATTCTGCCAACCAAATAACATCATGGTAGGATTTGCACTTCCACTTATTCCTCTAACTAAACAACAAAATGCCATAAATTCCTTATTCTGTGGAATAAATCGTGTGCCCTCTACAGTATCTGGATAGCTATTCCTTATTCCCTCAAAATATATTTTGCAACCAAACACTACTTTAAGCTGGAGGATTGCTCTCATTTGAATATCACTAGAAGGTCCAATTTATCTACCGTATGCCTTATTCTTTTTAAAAGAAACTCCTTTGGGATTCTAATCATTCATATTTAAAAAAAAAATTCAGCATTTTGACATTATAATTTATTACATCTTTCTTACATGTATTTTACATTAATCACCATGCTCCTGCTTAAAGGCTTTGGAGAAATATGTCATTGCAGTGGTTGTCACCTTGATTACTTCTTCTGGATCTTGGCAGTGGATGCCCATTGTTTGGTCCTCATTTTAAGTTCTCTGGTCTATTGGATTTTGTAGGGAACCTTGAGGAGAAGACTCCACCAGGAACTGTTCATATTTTAACACCAAACACTCAACAAGAACCTCCTCAGTCTTCTAATGTACTTAGCAGTCCAAAAATGAAATCAGTGTTTCAATGGATTTTGCTGTTGCAGAGCCTGAAGTAGCTCCAGTTGAGGTAGCTGCTGCAGATCCTAGTGAAATGCAACAAGATGACCCACTGAATAAGTTCCTTCCTGCACCTTTGACAACCAAATGCCCAGAAGAGTTGCAGGTCTGTTTCTTTTCATAGTAATAATTTCTTAGTTTCTTCACATTGCTTTTATTTAGTTTCTATTCCTCAGCTACATATACAAAAAAAAGTAGTCAAAGGCAGCTTTGATTTTAGCAACTATTTCACGTTCTGCAACAGTTTTGTATCATAACGACTAATGCTTCATGACCCATATTATATCAGTGTAGTATTCTATAGTTTTTTTTATTTTTTGTTCTGTATCATAGTGATGCCTGTTTTTGATCTCTTGGAAAATTGATAGTTGATTTTAAAAAAATTCAGAGAAGTAAAATTTCCCTTATTGTATTAATATTACATCATACAACTTGCATTTGTATAGATACATCTAAAATGTGCTCCATTTTGTTCCATGATGCTTAATGTCACATATTTTCACATACTTGCATTCTTAACAACATCATGGTTTTCTTCTTGCAAGTTGTGATAATTTGCAAAGACTATGAAAAAATCAATTCTTAAACTCCAAGTTGCCACTGTTTCTTCCCAACACCATATCTGTACAACAGCCCTTAGTATCTGGTTGCTCTCATCCCCATTTGTATTGCGCTGGGTTGGCAGACTTGGCGAGGAGTGGTTTCTAGAAATAAGATTTTTGAGACTTGGTGAGCATAAATTTCAGAAATCTTCTTCTCCCTATCATTCACAGTAAGGGTTAATCATTTTTCAGCCCGGACTCACCAACTACTAGAAAGAAACTACCTTGGAGTCGCCCTTTTTTTCTGCTGTTAGCTTGTCATTTTTCTGAATCCAGGAGGGATTTATAAATGAACTGATTTGTCACAATATGTACTAGATTTTTTTAAAAAAAGGTGTGGTGGTCTTATGACAAAATTTTTCAGTTTACAGGAACATGATTTGTTGTTCAATCTATCTCTGTATGCCAAAACAAATTGCAATAAGAAGGGAGTGGTGGAAAAAGGAACTGTCAAGAGTGTAACTTTCTCATGTTGTCATTTTTGAATTTCTGTGTATATGCTTGTTCTTAGACATTCATAAGTGCTAATTTTACATATTTCTCGGAAGTTCTTGAAATGGTTGCATTTTTATGCCCTTTGTTTTGAAAAAAGATCTTTCACAAAATCCTTTCTGTTAATCGAGGTTGAAGGATAGATAAACACAATACTACAATACTTTATGCATTTAATTACAGAATCTGTCCTTTTCTGTAACCTATTGCTGATAAGTTATTTAATTTCATTCATTCTTTTCATTCTCACTCTTTTTTTTTGTCTGTGGTTATTTCAGGAGAAGATAAACAAGTTTCTAGCGTATAAGAGAGCTGGAAAAAGTTTCAATGTTGATTTGCGTAAGAGAAAAGATTACCGAAATCCTGACTTCTTGCAGCATGCTGTAAGATATCAAGGTATAGATGAGATAGGGACTTGCTTCAGTAAAGAGGTGTTTGACCCTCATGGATATGACAAAAGCGACTACTATGATGAAATAGGTCAATAACAGTTCCTTTGTTTTTCCCTTGATTTATAATGAAGTTCTTATGCATTTTTTCAATCCTGTGATTAAGTGTTTGATTATTTTATCCTGTACATGTTGTTTTTGGATGTGCATACATTGTATTTGCAAATATTGGGTATCGACCAAACAAACACATCTACCATTACCATTACATTCATTATAAACTTTTTTCTTCATTATATTTTTTGAGTGTTGATAATAAGAAAAGATAACTATAATGTCAAATATACAGTTTCAGATAATGTTTAGGTGGACAATGGATCCAAATATTTTGGTTGCCTCATGTGGCCTATACCTACTGTTAGCTAGTTGATGCATCTTTACAAGAGAACGTTAAACCTTTTGGGCGTTGTTGATCTATTTTATGAATGTGGCATTGGGTGATGAGTGTTATTCTAGAGGGTTAGGAGTAAATGCATTTAAATTGCTTGAATGGATATGGCCTTCAAAAGAAAAAATTGAAAAATGAGAGTGGAAATATATTGGGAAAAATCATAAAATTTCAGAAGCAATAAAAGTCATGAGGAGTACATGGGAAGCAATAGGTTAATATTTGATTCTTTAAAAAATTGCCATTGTTAATCACTATGATAGGCAAACTGCAACATCAGCTCAATAACTGGCCACAAGAAAGGACAAAGTATTCAACAAGAGAAAATGGTCTTCTTTTGTTTCTGACTTATTCAATGACAGCAAACTACTGGCATAAACAGTCAAAAAAGAAGTGGCCTGAGTCATCTGTGAGATTTGGCATGACAATGATGTGAAGGGATGATAGATTCTAGGCAAAGTAGCAATGAGCTAATGGAGGTGGAGAAGTGGATCAATATTCAGAGGGGATGGCAAGACTTGGAAGTAGAGTTTCTATGCCTCAGGTCAAGGGGTATCCTATCCTAACCAAAGAGAGTATTCATGTAGGATTTGCTTGGATATTGAAGCAGCTGCACTGACTAATGACATGGGGCTTGAGTCATAATCATTTCCATCTATTGTGTCGTCGTTATTTTTATTTTTTTTTTTTTTGAGGGGTCTTCTTCCCATCACATGCTTGCAATTGTGCATAACTTGTGCCAAGCATAAAATCATCACATGTGCATAGCATCTACTAGTCATCATCCATTTGTTAACTACTCATCTTACCATATTAGTCATGTGCTAGGCATGTGATAAGTACTATTGATCATAATTCCCCTAGTGAGAAAGGGATCAATGTGGCATTTAATCGATGTTCTGGGAAAAACTATTTACATTTTGAAGCATCTCTTCAATTTGACATGCCTCCCCTTTTGTCCCCTGTTTCAGACACAATGAAACCATGGATTATTGTTGTTTGAATCTGGTAACCTGATAAAACTAGTTATTTGATAAATCAAAAGCATTTCTTGAACATTTATTCTACTCATTACTTTTCATGATTTATCCCCACTATTTTAAATATCCTATACTAAACAAACCTATAAACTAATAATTAAAGTCAAGGTCTAATCATACTGTACCATACCGTATCACATCAGTAAAGTGCCAAAATCTGATTCAATATGAGCTGAACTGGTCTGAATTGAGTGGAACTGCCCAACACTAACTTGTATAGTCCAGTTTCGAGTAATATTATGATGAAAAGTAAGAAAAGTACTGGCATCCTATCTTAATACGGCATATGTACCATATCATACCGGCTTGTATCGTATTGAACCAGTAGTGTATTTGTACGGTTCTTGATATCAATTTTGTAGATCTTAATTACAACTTAAATGTTTCTCAAACAAAAAAGGTGATTAGAGCAATGGTGATTAGATCTATGAGGGAACATCATGGAACCTGCTTAGAAGGTCTTTTTCTTCTTCCGCTTTAGCCCAAGCTAGATAAAATCATTTCCAAAGTCTTACAAGTTTTGGGAAGCTTTCCGGATGTTTCTGCAGTTTTTCTTCAGGATATTGAATAAAGCACTTCATCTTTAATTTACTGGAAAATGTGCTTTGTTGCTGTCTGGAATATAGTTGTGCGTGCTATTTTGCTGCATATATCTTTTCCATCAGTCGATTGCTGTTTATGCCTCTTGCTTTCATTGTCAATCATGGTTAAGAGATGTCCTTGCATATTTACTGCAAATGTTGGTTATCTTGCTTGTAAAGCATCGTTTCTCACAGCAAATTTGTTTTGCTAAAAGAGGCTGATATGAAGCGCGAAATAGAAAGGAAGGATCAGGAAAGGAAAAAGAGTCAGAAAGTTGAGTTTGTTGCAGGAGGCACACAACCTGGAACAGTTGCTCCAGCATTGAAGATGAGCATGCAGATCCCAGGTACTGGTTTTCTTCATTTTGATATGGACGGTAGAAAGAAGCTTGTTAGTGATTTGATTCCAGTGTGCATGTTAGAGGAGGCTTAATATCAAGCTGAATGTAGTCATTTCTGGCAGTTCTTTCGTGGTTAATCTCCTTTTTGATGTCAATTGCAGGTGTTTCAGCTGCTGTGACTGGTATTGTGCAATCGGTTCCAACAGCTGCAGATGCTATAACTAAAGATATTAGACAAAACAAGAAAACAAAATGGGATTAGGTTTTATTTGGCTTACATTTTTGATGCCATACATATATTCTGGTGTAAAGATGAATTTTAGAATCACATTGAGTTTACCTTTTTCTTTTATTGCTTAAAGATTGATGGTGATGTAAAGCATCCAACTCATGCTAGAGGACAAGATAATCTTTCTGCAGTTGGTGTGCATGCAGTACATTTGTCAACTGCTAATGCTGGTGCTGGATATACTGCTTTTGCTAAGTTTTACTAGTGTCGTGATGCTTCTGTCCCCTTTGCAGACGATGTTATAAAAGTTTAGGTATGCTCATTGGCAGGCATAAAATGATTTGACCATGAAATTAATTGGTAATGTATGTGAAGTTTTTAGTTTGTAGCTTGTGAGGTAACTTGTGATTGAGTCTGAACTAGGGTCCCACGTTTGGATTATTGTGGTCCAATGATTATCACCATTGAATTATATGATATGTCCTTGATATTTCACCAGTAAAAAATTATGTGGGTTCAATCGATTGAGTAGGATGTATTTAAACATCACGTAGCATAAACAAATTCTTAATGCATTCCCTATTGTATGTATCTAGCCCTGTGCAAAGTGTTTGAATTGCGCTTTACGAATCTCTTGCAATGGTCTTTCAGTTAAATGATTAACAAGAATCAAGTTAGGCTTCCCTTTAATTTCTAACCATTGGTCTGCATTGAATCCTCCACACTTTTTATCTAAAAGCTTGAAATAATCCCAGTTCATGGTCAATACCACATGGTACTTGACTTGAACTGGGTGGTTCGGTCAGGTACCATATACCTTGATTTTAATCGCTCATGCCGTTGCCTCATTGTTGGGTTTTGAAGTCAACTTATTTTTAGGGTTCCATTGTGGTTGGGAAATGATACAAGCAAACTAAGGTTAATTCTTTCTCTCACTGCATGGCTGCTGGTTTATCTTAGAACCTTGTCAGCTTTTCCATCTAATATCACTTCTTTGCTTTTTGGGTGGCACCAGTATCACTTTTTACTAGTTCATGATTTTAACAAATCAACTTTGGCTTGGTGGAAGTAGGAGTCAGCAGTTGGGAAGAGGGAATAGGTGGCTTCTAGGTGAAGGGATGTCTAATTGGTCAGTGGTAAAATGGATGGTATGGATCCAGTTCATATGCTTAGCTATGGTCTGATGGTAGTAGCTGAAAGTGAAAGAGTAAAAAAAAACTAAGTGGAAGAAGAGACATGAGGGTTAATAAGGTTTAAAGGACGGCTGTTTAAGGTTTTATGAGAATCTGGTGGTAGTCCCATGCTTCCTATTGATGTACGTGTAAATTGGGTTACATGTTCCAAGAGGGTTTTAAACTAGTGGTCAGTGAAAGAGAGGTTCAGTTAAAGCAGAAATGAAGAAGAGACATGGGAAGACTAAAAATGAAGGCTGACATTTAGAGAGGAGGAATCCTAGGATTTTTTACACTTCCTTATTGTGATCCACAGCATGGCATTGCTCCAAGGGCTTTACAAGTCTCCAAGTGAGGCCCTTGAGGTGTCAGACCAAGGATTATTAGCATCAATTCGTTGCTGCACTGGGGAGTTTTATGGTGTTGCATCATGTCGGACCAAGGATTATTAGCGACAATTCAATGCTTGAGAATTGCAGTCCATAATGCTTTTATTTATTGAAATTAGAGGAGGTGCATGGGTATATCTAGGGCTCTAGAACCACTTGACAGTTGACTCTGTGGGGATTTGTTTGGGGATTTGGGAATCCATATAGGATATGAGCGGGCTAAGAAAATAAAAGCAAAAGTAAAGAAAGTTACTAATCCATATAGTTGGGTGTTGCAAACGGGACTTACTAATCCGATGCGATTGCCAATAGCATTTGATAGTTATGATTTATGATGCCATACTAGTTAATCTTGGATTTGTATGGATACTCTCTCAGCAAATATTGGATTCTAATCTTTGTTGACCCCAAAATCTGATTCCTGATCAGCCTTGGACTTTGGATCTTTGTCTATTTTGAGGGGGTAAGAATATTTGTTGGCTTCTTCAGTAGTAATTAATGAAGCCTTTTTGCTTTGTTTTTGAGGGGGATAAGAACATTTGGTTGTTGTACAGGGAGCAGAAAAGGATGCTAATAAGAGGATTTGATGAAGAAGGTAATAATTGATCTTGTTAGACAAGATATGGTGCTGCAACAAGAGGCTAGCTTTTGTGGGTTTGGTTAGGTTCCGGCAAAGAAGGGTGGGGAGGGGGTAGAGAGACTCTTGAAGGATGCTAAAAACTTTAGTGTGGTGATCGAAGGAAGCTCTTTTCTATATTGCGTTTATGGACTTCCAACTTATGCCAAAGGAATCATGTTTGAAATTAGATAGCATGCAAGCTACATTGCATGATTTTTTTTTCTTTATTTGAGATGGTTTTCTGATTTTCTTTTGAGTGAAGAGGGTGTTTTAATTAAGACTATGATGATAAGCAATATTTTGAGAATGCAACTGATGGAGCTCATGCTGGTTATTGGTATTTTATTATTCATGAAGATCCATTGCGGTTGTGATTGACTTATCATTTCTACATACTATTATAATTTGATGGTAATTAGCTTTTATATGGTTGTTGGATATTCCCTTTCTCAACTATTGGCAGACATGATACCAAAGTTATCAATTTCGTTTCGTTTCGGCCATTTTGGTCGAAACGTTTCATTTCGGTGGCTTATCCGAAAAGATGAGCCCTACGTTTCGCTTCAAAAAAATTTTCGGCTATTTCAGTATGTGTTTCGGCTATTTTGGCATGTTTCGACTTTTCGGCAAAATTTGCTTTGGAGATAAATTTGTGAATTCTTAAATCTTTTAGGGACATTATATATATATATATATATATATATATAATGTCAAAAAAAAAATGAAACCCTATATCTACTAGGTTTTTCTAATCATTTTCACTTTTATTAATTTTCATTTTTTTCTCTAAAGTTACGATAAATAATCTCCTTCTAATTAGTTGCATGGTGGGAGCAATTTGAAAATAATACTCCAGAACTTCAAAAGTTTACTATTAGAATCCTTAGTCAATGTTGTAGTGCAACGGGATGTGAAAGAAACTAGAGTAAATTTAAATTTATTCATTCCAAAAAATATAATAGGCTTGATAAAAGACTAAATGATTTAGTCTTTGTGAGATACAATCTCAAGCTTCGGGAGAGGTAAAAAAGAACTTGCTATTATGTGCATTATATGTTTCTCACATTAATTTTATAAGTTATTTTTTTTTTTTTTCCTTTTCTTATCTTTTTTTATAGGAATTTGAAGAAGAGAAAAGACTTTTTGGATCTATAAGTCTTGATAACATAGATTTATTAGATGAATGGATCTCTAAAGAGCCTGGACTTCTTGGTGGAGAAGATTTAAGTTGGGAGACAATTGAAGCTCCATTAACTGCTTTAATTTTAGATGATGAAGAAGAAGTTGCATTTGATGATGAGGATGACACTAATTTGAATATAGAAATTAGTGCTCATATGCAAGTAAAAGATGAAGATCATTATATTTATGGCGTTGATAAAGAGAATGAATTATGAACACAAGTTTTTTTTTTATTTTATTCGTATATTGTTGTTGATGATGAAACTTATGAATTGTGAATATAATTTTTATTTTTATCTTTATTTTTATTATTGTTGTTATTATTGCTTATGAAGAATATGAATTATGCACATGCTTTTTATATATATATATATATATATATATATATATATATATATATATATATTGAAATGAAGCGTCAAAATGGTTTGGTACCAAAATATTTTGTTTCATAAACTAAAACAAAATATAATTCAAAACGAAATTGATAACTTTGCATGATATATACTCCCTACCAATGCGAGGTTTGACTTTTCATATGCCTTTTCAATGTACGGTACGTGGTTCCTTTTATGATGGCATGTTGTGAGTTTTCAATAAGCGATGGAGCAAGTATAATTTGGCCTCCGGGGGTTTTACTTGGTGGCCAGGGACTCCTACGGAAATTTGAACTTGATGAGGATCACAAAGCGCGGTATGACTAGCTGAAGATTATTTTGGAGTATGCTTCTGTGTGTCTATCGGAAGAAGATGAGACCAACGTTTAGCAGAGGAAAACGCAAGTTTGAGCTTCTAGATACAGAGACAAACAATACGTGCGACATGAATCAAGAAAACAACACTAATTTAGTTATTTTAATTGTGAATTGCATGCGCTACTATGGGAGGGTGATCTGGTAGGATGGAACATTTTCAAATGCTGGGTATGGAAACTTCTTTACATGCCAAATGAGAACTTCTTTACCTCTGTGAGTTCAGTAGCTATGGTTAATCACATTTTACTTGTAACTGATTACCATATGTGTGTTAGTATTCCATATTAGAATATTTGATGCACTAGGAAAATGTAAAGTACTCGATGAATTGATGAAATATTCTAATGTTTCATTGTCTAGATTTGAGTTGTACTTTAGAATTTAACTCGGGTCTTGGGCTTCTTAAACATTGATCATGGTATCGATCTACGTCGATATTGTAGGCTGTCATAAGATGGAAGGACCTTTTCTGCGCACTATTTAATGATATGGTCAATTTTCTGTAAACAATTGTTTTCACCATGCTGTTTTAATGTTGCAACTACGAATGTTGCTTTTCCTGTTCATTGTCTTCTCTCTAAAAGAATGCTATCATACCATAAATTGCAGGCAGCAAAAGAGGAGAGAAGTTCAAGAAAAGAGATCAAGTGAGAGAAAATTTGACAAAAGATCACGACCTGATTGAATTTTGAGATCATCAGTCAAGGTTTTTGTTTATTCCTGCAGTTCTGTATCATTAAAGAAGTGTTGATTTGACACCTTGCTAATGAAAATAGTATTGAGTTGAAATGATCTTTTATTGCTCGATTGCTCTCTCCAGTTTCAATATTCTTCACTTTTAAAATATATGCAAGCATTACTAAAGCTCATTAAGGCGGCACTAAAACACCCTTGCAGGAGAGAACCTTCTGGTTATACCAGAGTTGTTTGCTTGCAATTGGGAGATAATTCTTCCATGCTTAAAGAGTTCCATCTTGTTGTGCATCGTTCCCAGGCGCATAGGTAATAAAAGCGCGACTTTATGTTGGATTGGTGGGATACTCCTAGCAACGCCTAACTAAGCTGTTGATGGAAATTTCCTTGCAAGTTACAGGAGCTATATCTGTTAGCTGGTAATAATAATAATAATTCTTGTAGGCTAATTGTAATCTCCCACGTGAAACAGGATGGAAAAGAGGGAGAAGGAAGGCACGACACGATGGCGACGGCGTGCCGCCTCTTCCTTCTCCACCCTCTTCTTGTCAAGATAAATGGGAGGGAGAGAGGAGTCTTCTCCCTCCCCCCATCCCTATCAGCCAAGCTAGTAAGCCACCCCCCCTTTCATGGATCCATCGGGAATGAGAGAGAGAGAGGCAGAGAGGGAGAACGGAAGGAGCAGGTCCTCCCATTATTGTGTCCGATCACTCGAGGTGGCCGAAGTGGAGCAATGGAAGCCACTAGGCGGCCCTTCCTTCTTACGGAACCAAGCTGGTCCGCGGCTTGGTTCGGGCCCGACGGAGTGCCTACCGGCTCGCCGGGCCTGGGCGGTAGCCGGTGGTCTCCACCGACGTGGGGCAAGCGTCCGGTGGAGGTCTGGCCGACCGTGCCATCGGCACGATTCGTGCCGCGGGTAAACGAGGGAGAGAAAGAGAGGGAAAAGAGGGAGAAAGAGAGAGGGAGAGCTCGGCCATGGCGGCGGCCGGCTCCGGACCGGTCGTCGGCGACCGGGCCACCCCGGGGAGTGGCCGACGGCGGCCCTGCCCATCAGCACAGGATTCCCCTGTTTCGGGTGAAACAGGGGAGCAGCGGGGAGGAAGAAGGCTCAACGAGCCGTCTGAGCATTCCAGTTTGGGCCATGTTGGGCCGACTTCGAGCCATTTTTGGGCTGCATTTTGGACTCTGTATTGGGTCTGGAATGGAGAAATAAAAATATGGCCCGGATCAGTGTTGATCCTAATTTTTTGGGGTATTTTTATTTCCCCATTGGGCTTATATATTAGGAGATATTCAAGCCCCAAGTTGGCTACTGGATTAAACTGGGTAGAGTTTAAAAGCTATTTTGATATGCTAATTTTGGGGACTAAAAATTGGAAAATTAATGCTGTAGGTACCCAGGTGCTTAAATAGCCGAATTACATTTTTGGGATTAGCGCCAGAAGGTAAGTAAGCAATTTATCATAATTTTCATAAATTATTAAAATATAAAAATTATGTATTTAAATGCTATATTGATATATATTACATTATTTGAAAAAAATGAGAAAATGGATTGGTACTCTTATTTGCAAAGTGAGCATTTACTATGATTAGTTTATTATTTATTATATTTTACAAATAATTTGGTATCTATGCGGACAACTGATCAATTGGCATGATCTTTGAAATTGCTAAAGGTTTTATAAATATACATGTGTATTTGACATGTTTAAATCGCTATAATTATGAAAAGTATATAGTTGCATTTTTGCAACGATATATGCTATTTGGCAAATGTGACATGAAAATGATACTTTGTGAATATGATGATATGTCCCACCATGGTTCGCTATGATACGATATGATGTGATGTGATATGTTGCATGACTCAATTGACATCGGGACTCAACTTCATAGGGGGAATATGTGGAGAACACACACTCATGAGGTGTGCTGTGACAGGATATGGTAAATTATGCCACATGACTTCGGGACCCACCTCCATAGGGGGAATATATGGAGGACACATACTCTTAGGGTGTGCTGTAGCAGGATATGGCAGGATGTGAGTTCATGACGCTGGTTCCAGGACCCTGACTCCTAGGGGATATTTATGGAGTTACACCCGATGGGGGTGTTCTATTTACATAGTGTGTGGCCGTAGGACATTAGTATAAAAATAAAATTTTACATGCTATTTACCGTGGTACAGTGGTTTTATTCTGAAATTATATATTCTTGAAATGCTATATAGCATTTGCTTCCAAAATTATTTGAGTATATGATGCATGTTATGATAACATGATAAAATGTATTTGAAATATGGAAGCTTGACAGATGATTATTATGGAAAATTTGAGTTGATAAAAGCTTGAAGTAATTACATTATATTATAGTTGGCTTACTTATTGAGTGTGAGCTCATTTAAATCTTACAATGTTTTTCAGAGCTACAGAACTGAAGATGGGGATATGGGATAGTTGGAGCAGCTATCATAGTAACTTAGATCCAATACTTTGTTGTAATCCCATTGAATTATGTATTTTGGCATGTAGCCTAAAACATATGATTATGGTTTGTATTAAGAATACTTTGAATTTAGATGATATAGTTATTACCCTCCTTGTATTAAGTGTTATATTTCAGGATGCTTTGCATGCCAGGCATGCGGTGGGTTGCCACCCCTAGATCCAATATTGGGTCTGGGGCGTGACAGCTTTTGTGGTATCAGAGCCTGGTTTGACCTTAGGGACAAACACAAGATGACACTAAGCAAAACATTAGGATAACATTGGGAGGGTGATAACTTTATTAGAATTTCAAGTAATATGTTTTGAAAGCATGAAATTTAGTGGTTTATAAGGATATTGACTGGAACCTAAACATGGCAGGAGTTAAGAATGCCACGTCGCACTAGGAGTCTGCGGCTTATTGGGAACTCCCAGACTGGTGACTCTGGCCAACAGGGAGGCCAGCAAGCTTCTGGAGGCTCTGGTTCCGTTAATCTGGCTAACAATGATCAACCACAATTTCAGGCCTAGATGCTTCAGGCTCTCGCGGGAATGTCGCAGGCTATGCAAGCCATGCAGCAACATATTCAACAAATCCAGCCTGCTCGGCCTGCCTCTCCCGCTTCACAGACTCAGTCGGCTCCTACCCTGCAGACTGAGCCTGCTCTTCCTACTCAGCCCAAACCTGCTCAGTCGGCTCCATCTCAGCTCTGGCAAGGGGGGGCGAAGCTTTGCTGAGTTCAAGAGCTTATCCCATGCTCCTTTTTGTGGATCCACTAACCCAGCCGATGCTGAAAAATGGATGAGGGAGATGGAGAAAGCCTTTGCAGCTCATGGTAGCCAAGAGGAGGAGCGAATTAGATTTGCTACCTACCTCCTTCAAGGAGAGGCATATGATTGGTGGCTACTTATGGAGCAGCGAGTGGATGGACGGGCTATTTCTTGGGGAGAGTTTAAGGAAGTTTTCTATAACAAATACTTCCCCAATAGTGTGCAGAGACAGATGCAGTCTGAGTTTGTCAAACTGGAGCAAGGAAATCTCTCTATGGCGCAGTATGAAGCCGAGTTTACCCGGTTGGCTCGGTTTGCTCCAGACATAGTGACCACTGAGAGAGCCAAGATCATCAAATTCATCGAGGGACTGAGGCCTAGACTGATGCAAGCAGTCAATTCCTTTAAACTCTCCACATTCAGTGCTGTGGTGAACAAGGCCCTGGTGATTGAGAGAGATATGGGGGTGGTCCAGAAGTAGTGGGAGCAGCAGCAGAGAAAGAAGAAGGGGTCTTCTTCTGGCCAGTCTTCAGGGCAGGCCAAGAAGAAAGGTCCTTACCAGGCCCCCTCAGGACCGAAGAGTAAGGAAACCCGTTGCCCTCACTGTGGGAACTCCCACCCGGGCAGGAGGTGCCGTGGGACGACTGGTGCCTGCTTCATATGTGGGCAGGTGGGTCACAAGATGGCCACTTGTCCCCTTCGGAGGGATCAGCATCCTAGGATCCAGGGAAGGGTCTTTACTCTCACACAGTAGGATGCTGCCGCTTTTAACTCCGTAGTGACAGGTATATTTAAAGTAGGCAACACTTATGCTCAAATCTTAGTAGATCTAGGTGCCACGCATTCATTTGTATCTAGCACATATCTCGCCAAGGATAAATCTTTGACACCCATTACTCTAGAACAAGAGTTGCACATTGCTTTCCCAAATGGTGATGTTATGAGGGTAGACTCTATATGTAGATCTTGCCTGATTAACATAGGGGATAGGAGATTGAAGGCCGATCTAATCATCCTCCCACTGAAATCCTTTGATGTTATCCTTGGGATGGACTGGTTGGCCTCCTATCATGCTCCAGTAGACTATTTCAGAAAATGGTAATCTTCAAAATTCCTAATCAACCTAAATTCAGTTTTACTGGAAGTTAGGAGCATCTGGCCTCAGTGTTCATATCAGCACTATAGGCCGCAAAGTATTTGAAGAAAGGCGGCCAAGGGTTTCTTGCTGTGGTCAAAGACCTTCAGCAAGATGAGGTCAAGTTGGAGGATATTTCAGTGGCTCAGAAATTTCCTGATGTATTCCTAGATGATTTGACTGAATTGCCTCCAGATCGGAAAGTTGAGTTCACTATTGATTTGGCCCATGGCACTGGACCTATATCCAAGGCCCCATACCGTATTGCCCCAGCTGAACTAAAAGAGTTGAAGAGCCAATTGCAGGAGCTCCTGGACCGGGGATTTATTAGACCTAGTGTTTCTCCTTGGGGTGCTCTAGTATTATTTGTCAAAAAGAAAGATGGAAGTCTTCGGCTCTGCATTGATTACCGAGAAATCAATAAGGTAATAGTGCGGAACAAGTATCCATTGCCAAGGATTGATGATCTATTTGATCAACTCCAAGGAGTTCAGGTATTCTCGAAGATTGATCTTCGGTCATGATACCATCAACTCAAGGTCAAGGCTGGGGATATGCCTAAGATAGCATTCAGAACTAGGTATGGCCACTACGAGTTCTTGGTGATGCCGTTTGGGTTGACTAATGCCACAGCAGCATTATGGACTTGATGAACAGAATCTTTAAGCCATACTTGGATCAGTTTGTGGTGGTATTCATTGATGACATCTTGGTATATTCTAAAAGCCATGAGGAGCATGTGGACCACCTGAGGATTGTTCTGCAAACTCTTTGGAAAAAGAAGCTTTATGCCAAGCTACAGAAGTGTGACTTCTGGTTGAGCCAAGTATCATTCTTGGGTCATATAATATCTGGAGATGGCATATCTGTGGACCCGAAGAAGATTGAGGCAGTTGTAAACTGGAGTCGGCCTTCCAATGTATCCGAAATAAGAAGCTTCGTGAGACTGACTGGATATTATCGTAGATTCATGGAGGGCTTCTCTCGCATTGCTCTACCCCTGACTCGCTTGATCCAAAAGCAAGCGAAGTTTGACTGGACTGAGGAGTGTGAGAGAAGTTTTCAGGAACTGAAGCAACGCCTAGTATCAGCCCCCGTCCTTACCCTTCCGTCAGGATCTGGAGAATTCACCCTATATATGGATGCTTCTCGGAAGGGATTGGGATGTGTTCTGATGCAAAATGAGAAGGTGATAGCTTATGCCTCCAGACAGCTAAAGCCATATGAGCAAAATTATCCTACTTATGACCTGAAGTTGGCCGCCGTGATTTTTGCCTTGAAGATTTGGCGGCATTATCTATATGGAGAGGCATGTGATGTATATACATACTACAAAAGTCTGAAATACATCTTCGCTCAGAAGGAGTTAAACTTAAGACAGAGGAGGTGGATGGAGCTACTAAAAGATTATGACCAGAACCTGCACTATCACCCAGGGAAGGCCAATGTGGTAGCTGATGCCTTGAGCAGGAAGTCCTCCTCGGAGTTAGCTTTTATAATCACTTCTCAGCCTCACATCCAGAGGGACCTTGAGAATTGAAGGTTGGATTGCGAGTACAACAGTCCGATAATTGATTAAAGAAGACTTGGACCTGCAAAGGATTAAAGAAGCAGTGAAGTCTATAATGGAGGATGGATCCCTGAGATTTGACGACAGGCTCTGTGTGCCAAATGTGGAGGAACTAAGAGCCAAAATTTTAAGGGAGGCTCACTACTCTCCCTATACAGTACACCTAGGAGGAACCAAGATGTATAGAGACCTAAAAGAAAACTTTTGGTGGAAGGGAATGAAAAGAAAGATTGCTCAGTATGTGTCCAAATGTTTAGTATGTCAGCAAGTGAAGGCTGAACATCAAAGGCCTGCGGGACCCCTTCAGTCTTTGATGATTCTACAGTGGAAATGGGAGAAAATCACTATGAATTTCATGATTGGACTACCTAAGACCCCCAGGAGCAATGATACAGTATGGGTCATCGTAGACAAATTGACAAAGTCAGCCCATTTCTTGCTATTCAAGGTTGGTGTCTCCAGTGAGAGATTGGCCAACATATATATTGAGCAAATAATGAGGCTTCATAGCATTCCCGTATCTATTGTATCAAATAGGGATACTAGGTTTGTGTCCCAATTCTGGAAGAGTCTTCATAGAGCTCTAGGGATCAAACTGAACTTCAGCACAACCTTTCATCCCTAGACAGATGGGCAGTCTGAGAGGACCATACAGATCCTGGAGGATATGTTGTGAGCCTGTGTGATGGACTTGGGTGGTGCTTGGGATAACACTTATCTTTAGTAGAATTTGCTTATAATAATAGTTACCAAGCCAATATCCAGATGGCTCCATTTAAGGCTTTGTATGGTACAAAATGCAGATCTCCCTTATGTTGGGATGATGTGGGGAAGAGAAAATTGTTGGGCCCTGAACTGATTCGGTAGACAATAGAGAAGGTGCAGTTGATCAAGGAACGACTCTGCACAGCTTAGAGCCAACAGAAGAGCTATGCTGATGTGAGAAGAAGGGAGCTAGAATTTCAGATTGGGGACCATGTCTTTCTGAAGATATCACCAACCAAAAATGTGATGAGATTTGGGATTAGAGGTAAGCTAAGTCCACGATACATTGGGCCATTTGAGATTCTGAGTAAGTAGGAGAGGTAGCTTATAGCCTAGCATTACCTTTGGTACTCTCTAGGGTACATAATGTATTTCATGTATCCATATTGAGAAATTACATTTCTGACCTCAGCCATGTGATACAGTTTGAGCCCATGCAGTTAAGGAATGATCTGACATATGAAGAGCATCCTGTGCGTATCGTCGACCAAAAGGATCAAGTTCTAAGACGGCGTAGCATTCCCTATGTCAAAGTTCAATGGAATAACCATTCTGAGAGGGAAGCTACTTGGGAGCTTGAGGAGGAAATGAAAAAGAAATATCCTCATCTGTTTGTATCTTAGTATATGTAAATAAAAGGATGAATAATCCTATGATCAAACTTTGAATTCTAAATGTGCATCAATTTCGAGGCCAAAATTTTTATAAGAAGGGAAGAATGTAATCTTCCACGTAAAACATGATGGAAAAGAGGGAGGAGAAGGAAGGCACGGCATGATGGCGACGGCGTGCTTCCTTCTCCACCCTCCCTTCTTGCCAGGATAAATGGGGAGGGAGAGAGGAGTCTCCTCCCTCCACTCATCCCTATCAGCCGAGCTGGTAAGCCACCCCCCCTTTTCATGGATCCATCGGGAGTGACAGAAGAGAGGCAGAGAGGGAGAACGAGAGGAGTGTGTCCTCTCGTTATTGTGCCTGGCCACTCGAGGCGGCCGGAGGGGGGAGAGGGGAGGAGAGTCCGGCCGCTCGAGGCGGTCGGAGTGGAGCAATGGAGGCCGCTGGGCGGCCCTCCCTTCTTACGAAACCAAGCTGGTCCGCGGCTTGTTTCGGGCTCGACGGAGTGCCCACCGGCTTGCCGAGCCTGGGCGGCAGTCGGTGGCCTCCACCGGCGTAGGGCAGGAGTCTGGTGGAGGTCCGGCCGACCGTGCCACCGGTACGATTCGTGCCACGGGTAAACGAGGGAGAGAAAGAGAGAGAAAAGAGGGAGAAAGAGAGAGGGGGAGCTCGGCTGCGGCGATGGCCGGCTCCAGGCTGATTGTCGGCGATCGGGCCACCCCGGGGAGAGGCCGGCGATCGCCCTGGCCGCTGGCACAGGATTCTCCTATTTCGGGTGAAACAGGGGAGCAGCGGGGAGGAAGAAAGCTCAACGGGCTGGGCCGTTCCAGTTTGGGCCCTATTGGGCCGACTCCGAGCCATTTTTGGTCTACATTTTGGACCCTGTATTGGGCCAAAAATGAAAATAAAAATATGGTCCGGATCAATGTTGATCCTAGTTTCTTGAGGTATTTTTATTTTTCTATTTGGGCTTATATATTGGGAGATATTTAAGCCCTAAGTTGGCCCCGGTATTAAACTGGGTAGAGTTTAAAAGCTATTTTGATATGCTAATTTTGGGGACTAAAATTAAAAAATTGATGCTGTAGGTACCTAGGTACTTAAATAGCCAAATTACATTTTTGGAATTAGCGCCAGAAGGTAAGTAAGCCATTTATCATAATTTTTATAAATTATTAAAATATAAAAATTATGTATTTAAATGTTATATTGATATATATTACATTATTTGAAAAAAATAAAAAATGGATTGGTACTCTTATTTGCAAGTAAGCATTTACTATGATTAGTTTATTATTTATTATATTTTGTAAATAATTTGGTACCTATGCGGACAACTGATCAATTGGCATGATCTTTAAAATTGCTAAAGGTTTATAAATATACATGTGTATTTGACATGTTTAAACCGCTGTAATTATGAAAAGTATATGGATTTTATTTTTACAACAATACATGCTATTTGGCAAATGTGATATAAAAATGATACTTTGTGAATATGATAATATGTCCCACCATGGTTCGCTATGATATGATATGATATGATGTGATATATTGCATGACTCACTTGACACCGGGACCCAACTCCATAGGGGAAATATGTGGAGAACACATACTCATGAGGTGTGCTGTGACAGGATATGGCAATATTATGCCACATGACTCCGGAACCCACCTCCATAGGAGGAATATGTGGAGGACACACACTTTTAGGGTGTGCTGTAGCAGGATATAGTAGGATGTGAGTTCATGCGCTGGTTCCAGGACCCTGACTCCTATGGGATATTTATAGAGGTTACACCCGAGGAGGGTGTTCTATTTACATAGTGTGTGGCCTTGGGACATTGTTATAAAATGGATTTTTACATACTATTTACAGTGGTACAGTGGTTTTATTCTGAAATTGTATATTCTTGAAATATTATATAGCATTTGCTTCCAAAATTATTTTGAGCATACGATGCATGTTATGATAATATGGTAAAATGTATTTGAAATATGGAAGCTTGACAGATGACTATTATGAAAAATTTGAGTTGATAAAAGCTTGAAGTAATTACATTATATTATAGTTGGCTTACTTATTGAGTGTGGGCTCATTTAAATCTCACAATGTTTTCAGAGCCACAGAACTGAAGATGTGGATATGGGGTAGTTAGAGCAGCTATCAGAGTAACTTAGATCCAATACTTTATTGTAATCCTATTGAATTATGTATTTTGGCATGTAGCCTAAAACATATGATTATGGTTTGTATTAAGAATACTTTGAATTTGGATGATGTATAGTTATTACCCCTCCTTGTATTAAGTGTTATATTTCAGGACGCCTTGCATGCCAGGTATGCGGCAGGTTGCCACCCCTATATCCAATATTGGGTCTGGAGCGTGACACTAATAAAGTTTAGCATTTAGGTGGAGGTGCATTGCCAGTTATGACTATTGCAGCAGGTGATGTCTACAAAAGCCATATAGCTTTATTTTACTTTGTTATCTTGACAGCCAAGAGGATAGCCTCAGCTTCTTCAACATGTGAAAACATGGCAGTTCTCCCCAGTTCTATTTGGTCGAAAGAACAATGGGAGTGCAAGGGAACTGGTGGGGAAGAAGTGTAATCACTGCTCCAAAGTCTGAACTCGAGGAGGAATGCATTATAGGCTAATTAGCAGAGCTAGGCAATGCAGGGGAGCTAGGTAGATAAAGAGTAATCTCGATCAAGGGATTTGAAATTTTTGAAGATTTGGAGGGTCTGTGTAATACCCGGTTCAAACGAACCAGATTTGGTTCAGATGAACCTGGTTCAGATGAACCTGGCTTGGTTCAGATGAACCAAGCTCTTGACTTTTGGGTTCCCCGGACTAACGTTTCGCTCGAGGCGAAGCGTTTAGCCTTTCGGGAAACCTCCGATCCAAGGCACTGCTCGGATGATTAAATAGGGAGGATGAGGACCCTTCCTTCAAGCGGATGCACTTCATCTATCAGGTAATTCCCTACCAGAGAAAGAGAGAGAGAGAGAGAGTGAACAGGAGAGAGAAAGAGAGAGTGGGAGAGAGACAGCGTGAGAGAGAGGGAGACATGGAGACAGAGAGAGCCTGAGATGGAGGTAGCCGAGAAGAGAGAACGAAAGAGAGAGAGAGAGATAGCATGAGAGAGAGAGAGCCCAAGAGAGGGAGAGAGATAGCCGGGAAGAGAGAGAGAGAGAGAGCATGAGAAAGAGACACAGAGGGAGACAGAGGACGCGAGAGGCGAAAAGATTGGTTACCGGCCGATCACCTTGGTTCAGGCCCGGCGGCGTGCTCGCCGCCGTGCCGGGCCTGAGCCTTGGCCGGCGACCCCGCCGGCGCTGGGGGAGGCGTCCGGCGGGGTGGTGGTGGAGAGAGAGAAGAGAGAGAAGGCCAATTGGCCTTCTCCCGCGCGGTGGCGAAAACCGAACCGGGTTCTGCCGGTTGGTTCGGGCCCGGCGGCATGCTCGCCGCCTCGCCGGGCCCGAGCTTCGGCCTGTCGCCTCCACCGGCACCGGGCGTGCGTCCGGTGGAGGTCCGGCCGGCCATGGTGGCCAGCCGTGCCGCCGGCACAAAGACGTGCCGCGCGGACGTGAGGGAGATGACGAGAGAAAATTAAGGAGAGGGAGAGAGAGGGGAGGCCGGCCGCGGCAGCGGCCGGCTCTGGTCCGGCCAACGGCGGCCGGACCGGCCCCAATTTGGCCGGAATCATCGCCGGCGTGATGAATTCCACGCGGAAGCTGCAGAGAGAAAGAGAGAGAAGGAGAGAAATTGAGAGAGATAGGGGGAAAGGAGGCCGGCCGCGGCGGCGGCCGGCTCCGGCCCGGCCTCCGGTGGCCGGGCCGGACGGAATTAGGCCGGCGGCGGCCCTGGCCGTCGGCCGGAAGCTGCCCCCTGTTTTGGGCGAAACAGGGGAGCGGGGGCGATTGGTTTGGCCATGGGCCGGCTGGACCGGCCTAGGCTGGGCCTTGTGGGCCGTGCAGCGGGCAATCTTGGGGTCAGCTTTGGGCCCCGTAACGGGCCGGGATTAGCAAGAAAATTATATGGCTAGAATCTGGGTGAATTCTAGTTTCTTGGGGTATTTTTAATTCCCCAATTAGATGTGTATAGTGGGAGATATTCGAGCCCGAAGTTGGACCCGTGAACTAGTCTGGGTAGGGTCTTAAGGATCATTTTATTAATTAGATTTCCGTGAATTAATTATGTACATTGATCCTGTAGGTGCCCAGACATCTGATTAGTTGATTCATCATTTGGATTTTGCGTAGGAGGTAAGTAAGACTATTATGCATTTAATTGTTTAATTAATAAATTGAGTATATAGTTTGCATGCGTTTTTATAAATTAACTGAATTGTCTATGTGGCATGGAACTGTGGATTTCAAATGAACAATTATATGATTATAATGATTGGTAATATTGTAAGAAATGATTTATTGATGTATATGCCAGAATTGTGATTGCCTGTACGGCATGTTTATATTGAGGTGATTATATGCATTTCCTTGTACTATGCAAACCACTGTGAGATATTGTGAGATACAGATGCATGATGCACATGAGATGAAAATGTTAAATAGATTTATATGTGTCGCCACGGTTCTCCTTTACTATGGCCCCAGACATTGTAGATGTGTTCTGTATGATTTTTATGGCCACACACACTGGAGATGTATTCTGTTATGATATGGCCCCACATATTGTAGACATGTTCTGTATGATTTTTACGGCCTCACACACTGACGAGTGTGTTCTGGCCCACATGTCTTACAATGTGTTCTGTATGATTTTTATGGCCACATACATCGTAGAGTGTGTTCTGTTATGGTATGGCCCACACATCGTACAATGTGTTCTGTGGATATTGATGGCCACGCATCTGGAGGATGTGCTCTGATTGAGGTATTGCAGGGCCGTGGGTCACATAGGAAATCTATAATTACATAAACAGTGAGTTTGCCAGTTTGCATATTCTGATGATTATCAAATGTTCAATTTATGTTATGTTGACAAATGCATATGTTGATAGCATGTTAAATATAATATAATTGTATAATAGGCTTACTTATTGAGTGTAAACTCATTAAACCTTCACCATGTTTTTCAGAGCCTCAGGGTTGATGATGGAGTTGATGGAGCTTTCAATAAATAAAATGAGAACCATTGCATTGGTGTAATCCTATTATGTTTGTGTGTAGGGCTTGTTGTAGCCCAACCTTATTAGCATGACTTGATTGTAGGGTTTGAAACCCAAAACTTATAACTATCATTTGTATTATGGTTGGTTTCCATATTCATTGCCAATTGAATCGTATATCAAGATTTTAAGATGCCTTGCGTGCCCAGCACGCGGCGGGTTGTCACCCTAGCTCAAAATTTTTGGGTCTGGGGTGTGACAGCTTTTATGGTATCAGAGCTCAGGTTATGACCCTAGGGACACGGACATATTGACATGATAACAAGTAGAGAACTTATGACCCTAGGGACACAGACATATTGACATGATAATACATAGAGAACATATTTTGATGACATTATATTTAGAGACACCTGACACATTAGTTTATGATGTTAACCACATCCAATTTACCAGGAATTAGTTATGGCTCACAGTACTAGGAGCCAACAGTATGAGGAAGACTCTCTAGCCAGTAATGCTGATCAGCCGGTGGGTCAAGGAACTACTGGAGGTGAGGAACTGAGCACCAGCGATTCCAGTCCGAGATGCTTCAAGCTCTCTCGGGTATGGCGTAGTCTATGCAGGACATGCAGCTTCAGAGTACGTAGCGGAGGCGTGGTGGGCCCATAACCCACAGGACCTAGGTTATGATCTTAGGGACATATGCATATTGACACTCTAGGCAAAATACTAGGATGATATGGAGACAATTATGACTTTCAAGGAATTTCATGAATTATGCTTTGGAAGCTTGAAATTTAAAGTTTATCAAGATATTACTTGAATTATAAATTTGATAGGAATTGAGAATGAACCATCGCAAGCCAATGATATTATGTGGGCTCCCTGGTTGGTAGCCTTGATCAGTGGGGAGGTCAAGGGGCTTCTAGAGGTTTTAGCTCCATTAAACTTGTTGGAAATGATTCGTAGCAATTTCAGACCTTTAAATAATATGGGAGATGAAATTTTAATTGGATATGCAATAAAAGATAAATGAATATATGGAATAAACATAGTAGTGGAAAATTGCAATTGATGACTAATATGACTAAGATATCATCATTATGTTCATATTACAATTGAGTTGGTATATGGATTTGGAGTTAGTAAATCTAAATTTGAATGTGGATGTATATAATAAATTTTTATTTGTAGAACTTACATTGTTGATATTGTAAGTTAAGATTATGAGCTAATTTGCTGGTTATAGAAATGATCAATATTGATGATATTTTAGGAATGAAATAGTTAATTACATGTTTTTGATCTATCACGATTGAGTAATTTTGAATTTGAGTTTGGATAGATATGTATATATAGTGAATTTTACTAAGAAAACTTTTATTATGGATATTTCATGTTAATTTGATAGATATGGAGATGGTTGATATTGATGCTAATGAAATAGTTGACTGCATATTATATCTTGATGGATCAATTATCAATCATCCATAAGTGGCATAATTATTGTTAAGAATAGGAGAGAGATGATTTTATGTTAATTATTATCAGTTATGGATTATGGTTAAGGGTACATCTATTATCACTTTCAAGTCATAGAGAGATTGCTATAATTTTTAATTATGTCTTTTAGATGGTAAGTGCATTTTAATCTTTATTGACCTTATAAGTCTTGTATCCATCTGAGCTAGATTAGTGAAGTCACTTTGAGATATTTGAAGGGTTTAAATTAGTTGGTCATGTTATGACATGACATTGCATAATCTATAGATGATTTTGATAATCATTGGTAACGAAATAATCGATTCAAGAAATTGAATCATTTAAATTGCATTATTTATTGAGGATATACTGACTTATTCAAGAGAAATTGATTGGTTATGGTGGTATTATTGATAAATATGAAGGAGATAAATTAATCATACTGATGATTGATGATGACACTATTATTCAAAGAAATTAAATTAATTGATTATAATAATTATGAAAAATATCCTAAATGATTGGCATAATGTTCATTGATGTTAGCTTGAAGTATTCAAGAGTGAAACCAAGTATGTTATGATAAGTATTGTAATGATTAGTGGCACATTCAACTATTTAAGAGTTGAGAGAGCATTGGAAGCAAACTATCTTATACTTAATTCAAAAGAATTTAGAACTGTCTTATCGAGGAATTAAGAGTACCTGATGTGTTACTAACCTCAAGAATGGATGACATAATACATATGATGGACCCTATGATATTTATGATGATTGTGTTGTGAGGGGATAAGGTAAAAAAAAAAAAAAGGAAAGAAATACTTCTTAAGGAATTCAATTTTATTTGGTGAAAAGATCAAATTAATTTTGATAGTTGGACATGTCATTTGGGTACTTGGGAATGAAATAAAAGTTGGCTAGTGAGTATCTTTAATGGTACAAAATTTGTGGACATTTAATTTCGAGGATGAAATTTTAGTGGGTTAAATGTTAATATTTGTTTTTGGTTTCATGGTAAACTGCGTAAATTGAGTTTGAACCCATTTGTCTCACTCTCCTAATTCGATGATGTCTTCATAAAGCTTTGTGGATTAAGCTAAATTTCTGTCCAGCCTTCCACCCTCAAATAGATGGACAATCTGCATGAACCAATTAGATTTTGATGATATACTGCGAGCCTGTGTGATGGATTTAGAAAGTGCTTGGTATAGCTTCTTACCCTTAGTGAAATTGCTTATTTTATTGATTACCAAGCCAACATTCAAATAGATTCATTTCAATTGTCTATGATATAAGGTGTAGATTCCCTTCATATTGAAATGAATTGAGAGGGAGATAATTTTAGACTGAGCTGGTGTAGCAACTATGAAAAGTATCGTTAATTAAAGCAATAGAAAAGTTATGTTGATGTTAAACAGAAAGATTTGAAATTTCAGGTAGAAAATTATTTGGAAGTTTTACTAACTAATGACATGATGAGATTTATGTTTAGAGGTAATTTGAGTCCTCAATTTATGGGCTATTTGAGATGTTGATCAAGGAATAAGAGGTGGCTTATAGCTTAGCACTATCTTCATTACTCTTTGGGGTGTTTAATGTGTTTTATATCTTTATGGCTGAGGAGGTGTATTTCAAAACCCCGTTATGTGTTAGAACTTGAACCAGCTTAAGAAGGAATTGACTTATGAAGATCATTTTGCGCACATCGTGAACCGCAAGGATCAGATTCTAAGGCGGTATGCCAAGTTCAGTGAATAATCACTCTGAGAGGGAGATGAAATTAAATCGAAGTATCCACAATTAATTATCTATTTAAGATCGTTGACTTTTGAGATTTATGGTATACCAATTTCGAGGCCGAAATTTTTATAAGGAGGGGAGGATGTAATACCCGGTTCAAACGAACCAGATTTGGTTCAGATGAACCTGGTTCAGATGAACCTGGCTTGGTTCAGATGAACCAAGCTCTTGACTTTTGGGTTCCCCGGACTAACGTTTCACTCGAGGCGAAGCGTTTAGCCTTTCGGGAAACCTCCGATCCAAGGCACTGCTCGGATGATTAAATAGGGAGGATGAGGACCCTTCCTTCAAGCGGGCGCACTTCATCTATCAGGTAATTCCCTACCAGAGAAGAGAGAGAGAGAGAGAGAGCGAACAGGAGAGAGAAGAGAGAGCGGAGAGAGACAGCGTGAGAGAGAGGGAGACATGGAGACAGAGAGAGCCTGAGATGGAGGTAGCCGAGAAGAGAGAGAACGAAAGAGAGAGAGAGCGTGAGAAAGAGAGACACAGAGGGAGACAGAGGACGCGAGAGGCGGAAAGATTGGTTACCGGTCGATCACCTTGGTTCAGGCCCGACGGCGTGCTCGCCGCCGTGCCGGGCCTGAGCCTTGGCCGGCGACCCCGCCGGCGCTGGGGGAGGCGTCCGGCGGGGTGGTGGTGGAGAGAGAGAAGAGAGAGAAGGCCAATTGGCCTTCTCCCGTGCGGTGGCGGAAACCGAACCGGGTTCCGCCGGTTGGTTCGGGCCCGGCGGCGTGCTCGCCGCCTCGCCGGGCCCGAGCTTCGGCCTGTCGCCTCCACCGGCGCCGGGCGTGCGTCCGGTGGAGGTCCGGCCGGCCATGGTGGCCGGCCGTGCCATCGGCACAAAGACGTGCCGCGCGGACGTGAGGGAGATGACGAGAGAAAATTAAGGAGAGGGAGAGAGAGGGGCCGGCTCTGGTCCGGCCAACGGCGGCCGGACCGGCCCCAATTTGGCCGGAATCGTCGCCGGCGTGATGAATTCCATGCGGAAGCTGCGGAGAGAAGAGAGAGAAGGAGAGAAATTGAGAGAGATAGGGGGGGAAAGGAGGCGGCCACGGCGGCGGCCGGCTCCGGCCCGGCCTCCGGTGGCCGGGCCGGACGGAATTAGGCCGGCGGCGGCCCTGGCCGCTGGCCGGAAGCTGCCCCCTGTTTCGGGCGAAACAGGGGAGCGGGGGCGATTGGTTTGGCCATGGGCCGGCTGGGCCTTGTGGGCCGTGCAGCGGGCAATCTTGGGGTCGGCTTTTGGGCCCCGTAACGGGCCGGATTAGCAAGAAAATTATATGGCTAGAATCTGGGTGAATTCTAGTTTCTTGGGGTATTTTTAATTCCCCAATTAGATGTGTATAGTGGGAGATATTCGAGCCCGAAGTTGGGCCCGTGAACTAGTCTGGGTAGGATCTTAAGGATCATTTTATTAATTAGATTTCCGTGAATTAATTATGTACATTGATCCTGTAGGTGCCCAGACATCTGATTAGTTGATTCATCATTTGGATTTTGCGTAGGAGGTAAGTAAGACTATTATGCAATTTAATTGTTTAATTAATAAATTGAGTATATATAGTTTGCATGCGTTTTTATAAATTAACTGAATTGTCTATGTGGCATGGAACTGTGGATTTCAAATGAACAATTATATGATTATAATGATTGGTAATATTGTAAGAAATGATTTATTGATGTATATGCTAGAATTGTGATTGCCTGTACGGCATGTTTATATTGAGGTGATTATATGCATTTCCTTGTACTATGCAAACCACTGTCAGATATTGTGAGATACAGATGCATGATGCACATGAGATGAAAATGTTAAATAGATTTATATGTGTCGCCATGGTTCTCCTTTACTATGGCCCCAGACATTGTAGATGTGTTCTGTATGATTTTTATGGCCACACACACTGGAGATGTATTCTGTTATGATATGGCCCCACATATTGTAGACATGTTCTGTATGATTTTTACGGCCTCACACACTGACGAGTGTGTTCTGGCCCACATGTCTTACAATGTGTTCTGTATGATTTTTATGGCCACATATATCATAGAGTGTGTTCTGTTATGGTATGGCCCACACATCGTACAATGTGTTCTGTGGATATTGATGGCCACGCATCTGGAGGATGTGCTCTGATTGAGGTATTGCAGGGCCATGGGTCACATAGGAAATCTATAATTACATAAACAGTGAGTTTGCCAGTTTGCATATTCTGATGATTATCAAATGTTCAATTTATGTTATGTTGACAAATGCATATGTTGATAGCATGTTAAATATAATATAATTGTATAATAGGCTTACTTATTGAGTGTAAACTCATTAAACCTTCACCATGTTTTTCAGAGCCTCAGGGTTGATGATGGAGTTGATGGAGCTTTCAATAAATAAAATGAGAACCATTGCATTGGTGTAATCCTATTATGTTTGTGTGTAGGGCTTGTTGTAGCCCAACCTTATTAGCATGACTTGATTGTAGGGTTTGAAACCCAAAACTTATAACTATCATTTGTATTATGGTTGGTTTCCATATTCATTGCCAATTGAATCGTATATCAAGATTTTTAAGACGCCTTGCTTGCCCGGCACGCGGCGGGTTGTCACCCTAGCTCAAAATTTTTGGGTCTGGGGCGTGACAGTCTGCCATCCCTCGAAAGTGACATCCTTTTGAGGGACATGAACACTTATGCCATTCAGGTAAGGGTTTCCTTTCCTTCTTCTTTTTTACATATTTTGTTATTACTAAGCTTACTCACTTTATTCTGTTGTAGGCAATTATCCTCTAGAAGGCGCTATATGAGTACTTAAGTATCACAATAAAAGCCTACGACCGAGCCTTGGGCGAGGTTGAGGAGCTTCGAAACAAGGAGGGCTTGGCTAGCAAGTTTTCTAAGGGGCTAGCCAAGATTCGGGCCGAGCTTGAGGAGGCCAATAAGTCGACCAAAGAAGCCCAATTAGAATTATCGAAGTTCTGGAAAGAGGCCGCGGAAGTAGGGGTGTAATCGAGCTGAGTCAAGTCGATACAGTGCCAAGCTCGAGCTCGACTCGACTCTAAAATTTGAAGCTCGAAACTCGACTCGAGCTCGATCGAGTTTTTTATTTTGAGCTCGAGCTAGCTCGAGCTCGATATAATACTCGATGTACTCGAGCTCGACTCGACTCGGATCAAATTTTTGTATAAAAATTAAAAAAATAAATTTTAAATTAAAATAAAATATTTTTTAACTAAAAATTCAAAGGAGCTCTCACTATTAGAGATAAGGCAAAGATTATCATTATCTTTATGAAGATAGGGCTTAATAGAGATAGGGCTTACTCGTTACCGCTTAGAGATGAGCTCTATCCTCTCGCTGTTCATAGGGATGAGAGTCACGTCGTGAAGGAAAGATGGGTTTTGGGGATACGGAGGGAAGGACGAGGTCACGAGAGTCATGCCGCGGAGGAAAGATGGGTTTTGGGGACACGGAGGGAGGGACTAGAGTCACGCACTCACGCTACAGAGGGAAAATGGGTTATGGGGAGAAGGCAACGAAGGGACAATGGGCGACTAGGCGTCAGCCATGGCCCTTTTTTACTCCGTACATGGTGATTCTAGTAAATCTGGTGATTCAGATGTTCTTGCGGATTAATGTTATTATAGTTATCTCATCGATGACTCGTCAAAGATGAAATAAATTAATAACTCTATGCGAGTTTTGACTGGGTTATTGTAGCAAGAGAAGGTTAGCAAAAGAGGATTTTGGAGGGCGAGGGACTCACGAGTGACTGTTCGTTTTCCTAATTTTCTCGCTGAGACGAACGACAGTTGTTTTTCACTTTTTTTAATTTTGTCTTAAATCTCCACTGAACTGCTGATCGTCTAATCTAATCAGATAAATTTTTATATTTTAAAAAAAGTTACGTAAGCCCGATCAAGCTTGCAAGCTTTTCGAGCCGAGTATTTTAATACTCGAACTCGGCTCGATAATTTACTCGAGTAGCTCGAGCTTGAGCTCGACTCGATAAGCAACGAGTCGAGTTCGAGTATTTTTTGAGTCGATCTCGAGCTACTTGCGAGTTGTCTCGACTCAGTTACACCCCTATGCGGAAGAAATAACTATACTAAATAAGGGACTTGCCGATGAAGGTGACAAGTTTGAATCTTGCTAACAATAGACCGCAAGTGCTATGGTTGAGCTTGCATTCGTACAACATAAGGCAGGAGGAGATCGAAAGAAGCTAGAGCACGCTTGGAGGAAGCTCCATCAATACAAGAAGGAGAAGAAGAAACTCTAAGGGTAGGCTGCAGAGGCAGAGGTAAAGGTGGCTCGACATGCTGAAGCTATTGCAGACATATGCACTTTATCCATTCCTCCATACTAGTAAACTCTGTCTTACTTCTAATGAAATTGATTTTGTCAGCCTTGTTCCCTAGGCGAAAAAGGACGAGGCTAGGGCAATGAAGAAAATAAGGATGCTAACTGAAGAGTTAACTTCGCGTCATCTAGAGCGTTCTGAGTCGGAACCAGATGGCCAAGGCTGACAACCAAGCTACCCTAGCAGTTGAGAAGTACAAGAGCTCGGCCGAGTTTACTGAGGAGAAACTCTTATTTTCCAAGGAAGCCTACCTACTAGCAGCGAAAGAAATGCGGCAAAGGGTCACTTGACAGTACCAAATCTGGACCTTTCATTCCTAAAGGACGAGGAGTACTATATCCCTTCACCACTAGCTAATTCCTCAATCGCGACTCATTTGTCTGCTGAAGCTGAGCTTGATGAAGATGGCGCCTTGAAAATTAACTTTGAAGAAACTGCAAAGGTAGACTCGGTTGAGGTTCTTTCGATCATCGCCGGAGAGCCGAGCTAGCCTGTTCTAGAACTTCCTCCTTTCGCAGCTTCCTCCGAAATAGGCACAGTGCCAATCGAGCCTTAGTTCTAGCTCTTCTTTATATATTCATTCATTTGTTATTCTTTGTATGCCTTGGGGTACCTTTGTAATAAGTCCTTAGATAAATAAATTTTACAAGGAAATTCTTTCCTCTATAACTTTGTAATGAATGGTTTTGATCAATAAAATTCATCGAAGATTCTTTTTCCTTTATTTGTGCCTCTTTTAAGCAAATGTCTTGTAGTCGTCCAATTTGCGAGTTAGGTTCTGCAAGAATAATGTAGGAGCATTTTGACCAAAGGGTCGAAGAGACAACTTGTAGATGTCTCGGCCCGGCTAAAGGCTATCTTTTCTTCATCTTTGGGAGCCATCTGAATTTGGTTATAGCCCAGTTAGGCATCCATGAACGTTAGTATTTGATGGCCGGATGTAGAATCTACCAGCTGATCGATCATCGGTAAGGAAAAGCTGTCCTTCGAGCAGGCCTTGTTGAGGTATGTGAAGTTGATGTAGATTTGCCACTTGTCATTTGCCTTCTTCACCATAACAACATTCGTCAGCTAGCTCAAGTAATTTACCTCCTAGATGAAGTTGGCTTTGTTGGCCCAGATGACAACCCAAGAGGGGGGGGGGGTGAATTGGGTTCTTTAAAAAATTAGCCTTTTAAAAATATTTGCTTAATAAGAATGAAGGCAATAGCAATGCAAATACAAAGTGCAGTGAATAAAACAGAGATAGAGAAAGAGTCAATGGAAGCACGGCAAACACAAAGATTTTATAGTGGTTCGGTGTATCCAACACCTACGTCCACTCCCAAGATTCACTTGGGTCCACACTATAATCTTCCTTGATTACAGCTGAGTTGTTTTACAAGCTCACAACTCAAACTTGTTGTTTTTCCGGGATCACAACGAACCCAGCTGGTTTTCAAGGGCTCACCAGCACAAAAACCCCTTAACACAAGCTTAACCAAGCTTGAACCGAGGTAAGACTACCTCCTCTAGTTCAATCCCCCAGATTGAACTAGGCACAAATAATAGAAATGATGTTTTTCAATTACAAAGCTCCTTAATGAGCAGATAAACAAATATAAGAATAAAGTTTAGAAAAGCCTGATTTGCAGTTGGTTGGCTTTGAGCTTTTCTTCTTTTCCTCAACTCCTTTGAAGTGTAGAATCGGGCCTCAGCTCGGATTCTTCACGGAATGTATATTGGAGTTGATTTGGCCTTTTCCTCTTTTCTTTGAGTGTTGAAAATCACTTGAGATGCTCTTGAATAGCTCTTGGATTTTCTTCTGAAGCTTCCTTGGAATGTTGAGCTTGAGCACAGAAGAAGCTTCCTTTGATTTCACACTCTTTCTTTCACTCTATTTTGAATCACGTATTTTTTCAAATGAAGCTCTGTTTTTTCCGATTTTTTCTTTTCTTTTCTCTTGAAATGAATATCTCTCTGTTTGTATATCTTTGATTTGAAAATGGCTTCTCTATTTATAGATTCTGCAAAAATATAGCCGTTAGAAACAAAGAAAAATAGCCGTTAATCAAAAATCTTACCGTTGACGTTGAGTTGGCATTCGGAAAAATCTCGCCCAGATTTGCTGAAGTCGACTCCTACTTTCTGAGAGTCGGCTCGAGGTCATAATACCAAAAATAGAAATACTCAGAAAGTTAGAGGGTCGACTCATCAAAAGTAAAGTGTCGACTCCTGACAGTCGGGGGTTGACTCATGAAAAGTTGGGGGTCGACTCATGAAATGCTCAGAAAAACACACCTCTGGTGTCTGAGCGGAGTCGACTCGCACAGTCATGGAGTCGGCTCAACAGAATCGGGGGTCGACTCGAGAAATTACGTGGGTCGACTCGAGACAGATAGTCATTTCTGTACTCTGAGTGGAGTCAACTCTGAAACTCAAGAGTCGGCTCCGAAACGTATCAAAAATCAGAAAGTTTTCTGATTGACTTTAAATTCGTTCCAGATTCATTTTAAATCATTATTTTGACTTGAATATAATAAAATTGACATTAGGAATCAATTCAAGAAATGTTTCAAAAACTCATTGATTAAAATATTAAGTATTGAATTTCTTTTTGAAAGCTTAAACATTGAACTTGAAGTTACTTTCAATTTGATTAAAGTTATACTTTAACATTCTCATTCATTGTTCTAAATAAATTCATTACTCATGAAAATAAACTCATTACATCATTTAATATACACATGACTTTTGGTAATTATCAAAATCAATAAGATTGGGGCATATAATTTTTCAACAATCTCCCCAACAATCTCCCCCTTTTTGATGATGACAAAAATATTGAGTTTATGCATGATTGAATCGTGAATTTATTTTGATTTCATAGTTAGGCTTAGGCTCCCCTGAATGAGGTAGCTCCCCCTATGAAACTCAAATAAATATCCCATTCATTCAATTATTTATCTCATTGATTAATTAATTTCTCCCATATGCATATATAGTTATAAAACTATAAAACTCTTCCCTTTTTTGTTATCAACAAAAAGGTAGAGAAGCATTAAACATAGTCATTATTCATTCATTCAAGATATGATTTACCAAAATCATTCATTCATTGATAATAGAAAGAAATACATGAGTATTCAAAATAGACAATTCATTACATCAAAGTGACAAAATGTAAAACATAACATTGACTTCATACATTGCAAGGACTGAGTATCTAATACATTAAAAGTGAGTCCTAACAATCCTAGTCAAATGATCTATTATATTTTTCATTCCATCTGTTTGTATCTTCACATAGTCCTTCAGTCTCTCATCCACAAAGGTGCAAGCAGTTAAAATTTTATCTTGTAGCTCAGCGTTGCATTTAGAATATGTTTCACCATCACCGCAGACATCTTTAAGTTCTTCAAATATGTTCTTTAGATCTCCACTCAAAGACTCTGAAGAAGTGCTAAGGGTAGATTCTATTTTGGTGATCCGGTCATCCAAAGAGTAAAGAGTTTCCTTGAGATTCATAAACTTGTTTTCAAACTCATATTTTAATTTTTCTGACTGACCATCAATAAGGCCTTTGAGTTGCCTTAACTGAAGTTATGTGAAGCCAACAGATGAAGATGATGCATGATCAAACAACGGAGCAGGGGTAGGAGCAGGAGCAGGAATAGGAGGGCTCGGAGGTGCAGGCGAAGAGTGTCTAACCGATGGTCCCGGTGCCTCAGCATCCGCTGCTCTTTCTTCCACCAAACCTTTCCTTTCCCATTTTTTGTTCTTCTTAACAAATCTCATCCTATGTATAGTGGCCAAACAGTAAAAAATCTGTGTCTCAAGTTCCTCATAGGCTCACTATCTGAAATGACAATCCCTTGGCTTTGGAAAATTTTAGTGAGGATCATGCCATAGGGCAAGCTTGATTTTCTCCTACCTCCACAGTCGGCAATATACCATAAAATCATACTAGGAAGGTTAATGGGTTTACCAGTTACAATTGCATCCATTACAAAAATATCTGTTGGCCCAGATGGCAACCCAAGAGGGGGGGGGGGGTGAATTGGGTTCTTTAAAAATTTAAGACTTTTTAACTTTAATTGATTAGTTAGCAAGATGTGCAAGTGAGAGGCTAACTAAAAGCAATACACAAGCAAATAAAGAGAGATAGAGATAGAGAAAATAAGGCACGGCAAACACAAGATAATTTTATAGTGGTTCGGCGCAACCAGCACCTACGTCCACTCCCAAGATTCACTTGGGTCCACACTATAATCTCTCTAGATTACAGCCGAGTTGTTTTCCAAGCTCACAACTCAAACTTGTTGTTTTACCGGGTGCACAACGAACCCAGCTGGTTTTAACTCGGGCTTACCAGCACAAAACCCTACACGTTGTTTTTCTAGGGCTCACAACTAACCCAACACAAGCACTCCGGCTTGTAACGAGGTATACCAACCTCCACTGATTCAATCCACTGATTGAATCAGCAAACAATAAGAATGATAGTGTTTGAACAATAAAGTGCTCCCCTTGAGCAAATATACAAATGAAGTACAAAATATTAAGGTTAGAAAAGCCTGATTGTATTGCAGATGGTAGATGCTTGGGCTTTCTTCCTTCTTCTCTTCAACTCCTCTAGAAGTGTTGAATCACGCCTCAGCAAGATTCTTGACCGTTGAAGACTTTGGAGTTGAGATGAAGCTTTTTCTCTTTTGAAAATCCTCCGATTTGACCTTTGAAATGCTTTGGATTTTCTTTTGGCTTTGTGGATTGATGAGAAGGAGTAGACGAAACTTTCACTTGGATTTCACTCCTTTTGAATCACTCTCCTTTGAGCTAAATGATTTTTCCAATATGCTCTGTTTTTCCCTCTTTTCAAATGATATTCTTTTCTCTCTTTTTGATTTTCTCTGGGTTGTTTTGATTTGAAAAGAGCTCCTCTATTTATAGAATCTGCAAAAATATATCCGTTAGAGACAAGGAAAAATAGCCGTTATTCAAAAATCTTACCGTTGGGGCTGATGTGTCATCGTTAAAAATCGCGCCCAGATTTCGCGGAGTCGACTCGAGCTCTGAGGGAGTCGGCTCGAGGTCGATTACCAAAAATAGAAACATTTTAAGCATTGAAGGGTCGACTCGCGAAAACATAAGTGTCGGCTCCTGAAAGTCGGGAGTCGACTCGAGGAAAATGGGGAGTCGACTCGAGAAGTGCTCAAAAAACATGGGTTCTGTTGTTTGAGCGGAGTCGGCTCGCACAGACAGGAGTCGGCTCGCAAGAATTCAGGGGTCGACTCTTGAAAACCAAGGGTCGACTCGAGAAAATCAGGCAATTTGGGGAGTCGACTCGGAAACCCTTGAGTCGGCTCGGGACCGATACAAAAATCAGAAAAATGTTCTGATTGACTTTAAAACTTGTCCCAATTAAATTTAAAATATAAATTTGACTTGAATACATTAAATATGACGTTTATCATGGATTCAAGACATGTTCAAGAATTCATCGATTGAATTATAATGTGTAAAAATTCCTTTTTGAATTCTTTTAAGCATAGAACTTGAAACTCCTTTTTCTAATAGATTCAAAACTCATTTGATATAACCATTGATAGTTCATTCTTTCAATTTGAATAAGCTCAAGGTTTTTGATAAATAAACACATTGTTTTCTTTAAGGTACTCATGGCTTTTGGAAATCATCAAAATCAATAAAGTTGGGGCAATTATGTTTCAATAATTTCTCAACAATCTCCCCCTTTTTGATGATGACAAAAACATTGAGTATATGCATTATAAATTAAAAAAAATTTGTGATTCCAAAATCAACTATTGTGTTCATGGAAAGGCTCCCCCTCAATGAGGTAGCTCCCCCTATGAACCTTAATTTTATAAATCATTCAAAATTTTTCAAAATCAGAAACTTAAGCATTTTCTTTATGAAATTCAATTTATCTCTTCCCCTTATGCTCTCCTCTTTAAATTAAACTTTGATTGAATTGAAGGCAAGGCATATACGATTGAATAAAAACTCTCCCCCTTTTTTGTAATCAACAAAAAGGTTAGGAAGTTTCAATATCAATAAATTCTTTATCTTTTTCTATTTAACTTATCAATTGAGATAATCATTCAAAGTATTCAAGGTACTTACAATTGAAATAGACAAAAGTGAAGCATCAAACTTTCTCATTACTTCAAAATGAAAGTACATGAAATGTAAACTTGTCATTGCATTGAAAGTAAATTTGATTACATCAAAAAGAGATTACATGAAAACTTAAAAATTTCTTCTAGTAATTCTATTCAATGATCTACAATTTGCTTCATCCCTTCACATTGAAGTCTAACATAGTCTTTGAGTTTTTCATCAACAAAAGTACAAGCAGATGTGATTTTTTCTTGAAGCTCGGCGTTGCATTGGGAGTATGTCTCCGAGTCACCGCAGATGTCCTTAAGTTCTCCAAAGATATTCTTTAAATTTTCACTTAAGGAACCGGTAGATGAACTGAGAGTAGACTCAATCAATGCAACTCGATCACTGAGAGAATATAAGGCTTCTTTTAAGTTCATATACTTTTCATTAAATTCTTCTTTCAATCTCTTTTCTTGATCACTTAACTCAGACTTGAATAAAGATCGAAGTTGATCTAACTGTGTATCAGAAAAACTACCAGATGAAAATGTGGAAGACTGAGCAGGAGCAACAGTAGGAGCAGGGGTAGATCTGAAGCAGGAGCAGGAACAGACTCTGGAATAGATGAACACTGAGGAGGCTCCGGAGATGAATGTCTCAAGAAGGTCTGGGTGCCTCTGCATCTAAGTCTCTGTCCTCAGTAACAGTCTTTCTCTCCCAACTTCCATTTTTCTTAACAAACCCCATGCGATGAATTGTAGCCAAAGTATAATAATCTGTATGTCTTAACTCCTTCTTTGGCTCACAATCACTGAACACAATCCCTTGGCTAAGAAATAATTTAGTCAAAACCATGCCATAGGGTAAGCTGATTTCTTTTTCCCGCTACAGTCTGCAATATACCAAATTATCATCCTAGGTAGATTGATGGGTTTCCCAGATACAACTGCATCCATGACAAAAATATCTCGTTCAGAAACATAGTCAAACCTGCCTGTCTTGGGAAATAAAATCCTGCTGCAAATATTGTGGAGAAGCCTTAATTCCAATGGCAGTTGACTAGCAAAGACTTCCTCAAATCCTTCAAAATTTCGGTTCAAAGCCGAGTGAGAGCTGGAGATCTATCTTCAGGGGCAAATGTAGAGGTCCAGACAAGGGTAACTTCAATAATCTAGATAGAATAGAGGATGTAATGTTCAAACCAATGCCTCTAACCTTGCTTACCAAGCCATCATCTCCTCTGGACAAATTCTTGTAAAACTCTTTGACCAAAGCAGGGTAGGTTGGGACAGTCCAATGAACAAAT
>UESW01004578.1:273674-324161 GCA_900491605.1 Calamus simplicifolius | reverse complement strand
GATTTTTTAGTTAAGTTGTTGCGCTAGTGTTATCACATCTTATGGGAGTTTTATTAAGTGTGATACCATAGTCTTCAAGTTGTCGCTTAATCCATAGGATTTGCGCACAGCAACTTCCAGCTGCTACATATTCAGCTTCAGTAGTTGATAATGCAACTGAATTTTACTTTTTGCTAAACCATGTGATTAAGTTACTACCTAAGAATTGGCATGCACCACTTGTGCTTTTTCTATCCAATTTACATCCAGCATAATCAGAATCTGAATATGCAATTAGGTTTAATGTAGAGTCTCTAGAATACCATAAACCTACATTTTTAGTTCCATTTAGATATCTTAAAATTCTTTTAACAGCTATTAAATGTGATTCTTTAGGTTCAGATTGAAATCTAGCACATAAACATACTGAAAACATGATATCTGGTCTACTGGCTGTTAAATAAAGAAGGGATCCGATTATACCTCGATAATACTTTTGGTCAACCTTTTTACCTTCTTCATCTTGTCCAGCTTGCATGAAGGACTCATTGGAGTTCCGAGGGGTTTCATTGTTTCCATACCAAACTTTTTGAGTAGTTCTCTTGTGTATTTGGTTTGGTTGATAAAGATTCCCTCTTTGCTTTGTTTGATCTGGAGTCCAAGGAAGAAGTTGAGTTCTCCCATCATGCTCATCTCGAATTCTCCCTGCATTAACTTTGCAAATTCTTGTCAAAGAGAATCGTTAGTAGCACCAAAAATAATGTCATCTACGTATATTTGTACTACAAGTAAATCTTTACTTTTTTTCAAAAACAAAGTTTTATCAACATTTCCTCTTGTAAAATCATTTTCTATTAAGAATTTACTTAACCTATCATACCAAGCTCTAGGTGCTTGTTTCAAACCATATAAAGCTTTGTGCAATTTAAATACTGATTTGAAAACTCGTGATCTTCAAAACCTGGTGGTTGTTCTACATAAACTTCTTTATTAATAAATCCATTTAAAAATGCACTTTTTACATCCATTTGAAATAAGTTAAAATTCATATGACATGCAAATGCAAGTAATAGCCTAATGGCTTCTAATCTAGCTACAGGTGCAAAGGTTTCATCAAAATCAATACCTTCTCTTGATTATATCCTTTAGCAACCAATCTAGCTTTGTTTCTAATTACAATGCCATTTTCATCTAGTTTATTTCTATAAATCCATTTTGATCCTATTACTGAATGGTTTTTAGGTCTTTCAACTAAAGTCCAAACATTATTTCTTAAATTGATTTAGTTCTTCTTGCATTGCTAATATCCAATTATTATCTTTTTCAGCTTCTTCTATAGTTTTAGGTTCAATTTGTGATACAAATGCAAGATGATTACTAATATTTCTCATGTATGATCTAGTCCTTATTCCTTGAGATGGATCGCCTATAATCAATTCCTTAGGATGACTATGAGCATATCTCCAGTCTCTTGGAAGATCTATATCATTATGATTAATATTGACATCATCGTCCTTATGTGAGTCATCATCTTTAGCCTCTTGTTCATGATCAGAAGATACTTCAATATTAAGTTTTTCAAGATCTTTTTCAATTATGTTTGTATCTTCCTCATCATCAATCTTTTCAGATCCAGTTGCTAAAGATTCATCAAAAACTACATGTATGGATTCTTCAACTACTAAGGTTTTCTTGTTAAAGATTCTATATGCCTTACTAGTCGTTGAATAACCTAGAAAAATTCCTTCATCAGATTTAGCATCAAATTTTCCTAAATTATTTTTACCATTATTATGAATGAAACATTTACATCCAAATGCATGAAAGTATTTTATATTTGGTTTTCTTTCATTCCATAATTCATAAGGTGTTTTCTTTAATATTGGTCTTATTAAAGCTCTATTTAAGATGTAACATGCTGTGTTAATTGCTTCCGCCCAAAAATACTTTGGTAAGTTGCTTTCGCATAGCATGGTACGGGCCATGTCTTCTAGAGTCCTATTTTTCCTTTCAACTACACCATTTTGCTGTGGAGTCCTAGGGGCTGAAAAATTATGATTAATTCCATTTTCAGAACAAAAACTTTCAAATAAGTGATTTTCAAATTCTGTTCCATGATCACTTCTTAGAGATACTATAGTAGTGTTTTTCATTTGTGACTTTCTTGAAGAATTTCAGGAATATCGAGAAAGTCTCATCTTTGTGAGCTAAAAACATTACCCAAGTATATCTAGAATAATCATCTACAATCACTAGACCATATTTCTTTCCTCCTAGACTTGTGGTTCTAGTTGGTCCGAAAAGATCCATGTGAAGTAGCTCTAAAGCCCTAGAAGTTGAAACAATGTTTTTAGATTTAAAAGAACTTCTAGTTTGTTTTCCAAATTGACATGCATCACATATTTTATTATTTTCAAAATCTAGTTTAGGTAATCCTTTAACTAAATCCATTTTAATTAGTTTTGAAATAAGGTGTGTGCTTGCATGACCTAATCTACGATGCCACAACCAACTAATTTCATTATGTTAGCATTGTCAGCAATTAAGCAATGATCACTCAAAGATAATTTTTCTAGATCAACTAAGTAAACATTGTCATGTCTATAACCAGTAAATACAATGCTATCATCAATAGAATTAGTTACAGTGCATACAGAAGATTTAAATGAACATTAAAATTTTTATCACATAATTGACTTATACTTATTAGATTATGCTTCAAACCATTAACATAAAGTACATTATCAATCAATGTAGATGGAGTTATGCGAACTTTACCAAGGCCCATAATTTGACCTTTACCGTTATCGCCAAACGTCACAACTCCACCTTTCTTTTCCTCTAGGGTGATGAATTCATCTTTGTCACCCGTCATATGTCTTGAGCAGCCACTATCAAGGTACCACTTTTTCTTTGATCTTTTGGCTACAAGACATTCCTGCAATATAATCAAACTTTATGCTTAGGTACCCAAGCTTTCTTGGGTCCTTCATGGTTAGTAGCAAAAATTGTTCCTTTCGGAACCCAATTTTCTTAGCTTTAATATTTAACTTGTTATTCTTTAACGTTTTGCATTCAAATGATTTATGACCTTTTTCATTACATTTGAAACAAGTTATATTACTTTGGTTAGCTTTTATAAAAATATTCTTTAGAGATTTAGTTTCCTTAAAGTGTTATATCCTAAACCTGCTTTGTCAAAAACAGCTTTTTGACTATCTAGGATCATGTTAAGTTTAGTTGAACTTAAGGTGAATTTCTCAACAATGTCTTTATATTTTTTAACATCTTTCTTAAGAGAGTCATTTTCTTTAGCTTGCTGTTCTTTATTTAAAGCTAAAGTTTCTAATTGATCTTTTAAATCTTTAGTTGAGTTTTTAGTTTCAGATTTTAACAAATCTATTTCTTGATTAAGATTATCTCTTTCTTTCCTAAGTTCTTCTTTTTCATTAGTTAAGTTCTTAACTTCTAAAGCTAATTCATTTTTACTTTTAGCTAAACTAATATTGTCATTTTTCAAAAACTTATACTTTTTCTTTAAGGATTTAAAATCAATCATAAGTTCATTGAAAGCCTCAAACATTTCATCAAATGTAAAGTCATCATTTGAGTTTTCAGAACTTACCTCATTGTCGTTGTCGTCGTTGGCCATTAAGCAGATATTGGCAACTTCCTTTTGCTCATCTTCTTCCGACGAGGAAGATTCATCAGACCATGTTGCCATGTATGCTTTCTTCTTTTTCTTATAGGCCTTTTTCAGCAAAGAACAATCATACTTAAAGTGCCCTGGCTTTTTGCACTCATAACATACTAAGGGCTCTTTTCTTTTTCTTTCTCCTTGTCCTTTTCTTATCCTTTTCTCCTTCAAATCTTGCTCCAAATTTCTTTTTATGGAATGGCCTTTTTCTCATAAATCTTCTGAATTTTTTGGCCAAGAGAGCAGTTTCTCATCATCTTCATCATTACTTTCACTGCTGCTCTCTTCCATTTCTGCAGTCTTGAGGGCAAGTGTTTTCCTTCTTTTTGTTTCCTCCTCAACATGCTGCTTCATTGTTAACTCGTGGGTCATTAAGGTAGTGCATTGAGGTCCTTTGCTTCTTGGATAGCAGTGACTTTAGCTTCCCACGATCTTGGTAGTGACCTAAGAATTTTACGCACAAGATCAGCATTAGAATAAATTCTACCAAGACTTTTTAAACCATTCACAATATCAGTAAATCTAGTGAACATGCATGTGATGGTTTCAGTTTGTTCCATTGAAAACAATTTATATTTATGAACCAAAATGTTTATCTTTGATTCTTTAACTTGGTTTGTTCCTTCATGAGTTATTTCCAACCTATCCCAAATTTCTTTTGCGGAATTACAAGTTGAGATTCGTTGAATTCATTTGAATCTAAGGAACAATATAGAATATTAATGGCTTTAGCATTTAGTTGTGCCATTCTCCTATCATTATATTCCAATCCCTTTCGGGCTTAGGAACAATAGTGCCATCAATAAGGTGTGTGGGTGTACTAGGTCCGTTTATTATTACTCCCCACAAATCATAGTCCGAAGCTTGAATGAATATTCTCATTCTAGCTTTCCAATATGAATAGTTGGTTCCATTAAATAAGGAGGTCGATTCGTAGAATGACCTTCAGCAAAACTTGAACCAATTTGTGTTGCCATATGGATCTTTAGCCCTTGATCGTGAGATCAAATTCTAAATGAGCACTTGCTCTGATACCAATTGTTGCCCAGATGGCAACCCAAGAGGGGGGGGGTGAATTGGGTTCTTTAAAAATTTAAGACTTTTTAACTTTAAATGATTAGTTAGCAAGATGTGCAAGTGAGAGGCTAACTAAAATCAATACACAAGCAAAAAAGAGAGATAGAGTAAGAGAAAATAAGGCACGGCAAACACAAGAAATTTTATAGTGGTTCGGTGCAATCAACACCTACGTCCACTCCCAAGATTCACTTGGGTCCACACTATAATCTCTCTAGATTACAGCCGAGTTGTTTTCCAAGCTCACAACTCAAACTTGTTATTTTACCGGGTCACAACGAACCCAGCTGGTTTTAACTCGGGCTTACCAGCACAAAACCCTACACGTTGTTTTTCTACGGGCTCACAACTAACCCAACACAAGCACTCCGGCTTGCAACGAGGTATACCAACCTCCACTGATTTAATCCACTGATTGAATCAGCAAACAATAGAATGATAGTGTTTGAACAATAAAGTGCTCCCCTTGAGCAAATATACAAATGAAGTACAAAATATTAGTTTAGAAAAGCCTGATTGTATTGCAGATGGTAGAGGCTTGGGCTTTCTTCCTTCTTCTCTTCAACTCCTTTAGAAACGTTGAATCACGCCTCAGCAAGATTCTTGACCATTGAAGACTTTGGAGTTGAGATGAAGCTTTTTCTCCTTTTGAAAATCCTCCGATTTGACCTTTGAAATGCTTGTGGATTTTCTTTTGGCTCTTGTGGATTGATGAGAAGGAGTAGACGAAACTTTCACTTGGATTTCTCTCCTTTTGAATATCTCTCCTTTGAGCTAGATGATTTTCCAATATGCTCTGTTTTTCCCTCTTTTCAAATGATATTCTTTTCTTCTTTTGATTTTTTTCTTCGTTGTTTTGATTCGAAAAGAGCTCCTCTATTTATAGAATCTGCAAAAATATATCCGTTAGAGACAAGGAAAAATAGCCGTTATTTGAAAATCTAACCGTTGGGGCTGATGTGTCATCGTTAAAAATCGCGCCCAGATTTCGTGGAGTCGGCTCGATCTCTGAGGGAGTCGGCTCGAGGTCGATTTCCAAAAATAGAAACATTTTAAGCATTGAAGGGTCGACTCGCAAAAACAAAAGTGTCGGCTCCTGAAAGTCGGGAGTCGGCTCGAGGAAAATGGGGAGTCGACTCGAGAAGTGCTCAAAAACATGGGTTCTGTTGTTTGAGCGGAGTCGGCTCGCACAGACAGGAGTCGGCTCGCAAGTAGTCAGGGGTCGACTCTTGAAAACCAAGGGTCGACTCGAGAAAATCAGACAATTTGGGGAGTCGACTCGGAAACCCTTGAGTCGGCTCGGGACCGATACAAAAATCAGAAAAATGTTCTGATTGACTTTAAAACTTGTCCCAATTAAATTTAAATATAAATTTGACTTGAATACATTAAATATGACATTTATCATAGATTCAAGACATGTTCCAAGAATTCATCGATTGAATTATAATGTGTAAAAATTCCTTTTTGAATTCTTTTAAGCATAGAACTTGAAACTCCTTTTTCTAATAGATTCAAAACTCTTTTAATATAACCATTGATAGTTCATTCTATTCAATTTGAATAAGCTCAAGGTTTTTGATAAATATACACATTGTATTCTTTAAGGTACTCATGGCTTTTGAAAATCATCAAAATCAATAAAGTTGGGGCAATTATGTTTCAATAATTTCTCAACAATATCTCTTTCTGACACATAATCGAATCTCCTAATTTTGGGGAAAAGGATTCTACTACAGATGTTGTGGAGCAGTCTCAGTTCTAAGGATAACTGATTGGCAAATACTTCCTCAAAACCGACAACCTCCCGGTTAAGCAGTCTAGACAGTGCTGGGCTTCTGTCATCCAAAGAAAATGTAGAAGTTCCTGACATGGGTAGATCCAACAATCTTGAAAGCAGTTCTACAGTCACTGAAATTCGGTTTCCTCTAACAATGCTTATAAGACCATTATCTCCTCTAGATAATTCTTATAAAATTTCTTGACAAGGGCGGGATATGTAGGACAATCTAAGGAACAGATCTTTTCCCAACCCATCTCAATCAACTATCTTCCCAAAAGAAATCCCTCAGCCTCAAACAATTCAAAATCTACTTTCCTCCGGTAGTTATAATTCTATCAGCAAGTCTATCTACCTGTGAAGGAGCCGTAGATGGAGAAGCATTTGGAGTTGAAGAAGATGAAGTTGAATCCGAGCTAGGTGAAGGCTCACGAACCGGACGCCTCACGGTCTTCCTCACCGCTCTCTTCCTCTTACTCCGGCCGCACAAAGGTTAGAACCTTGAGTTTTAGGGGCCATTGATCAATTGGAAGGGTTAATCAGGGATTCTAGGGAATTTGGAAGGTCTGGAAGTATTTTGGAGAGAGTATTTTGACGATTTGAGATGATAGAAAAGAACGGCGAGTCGACTCTGCCCTAGATAAATCAACCTGGGACCACTTCGAGTCGGCTCCCGCAAAGCAAGGGGTCGACTCCGGATAGTCACAGAAAACCATCCCGAAGTAGTCGACTCGCGCCGAGAAGGGGTCGACTCAAGAGTTTCAGTAGAAACCTGGAGTCGACTCCGATACTCACCGAGTCGGCTCCGAGACCATTTCAGAGCAAAAACATGAAATTTCTGAAATGTGTCCGGAAATTGATCTTAAAAATTGATAAAATAATCATTGGAATTTAATAGATCAATTAGATATGAATTCTAGATAAGATTTCCTTAAAGATCAAGGATTTGAAAGAATTTTAGATAAACTTTCCTTAGGGGTTTCAAATTCATTCTAATGGATCACAAATCCCTAACTCTCCTCTAAGATAACAGAATCTTTCTTCACTTAAAGGTTTTGTAAATATACCAGCTAATTGTTCTTCAGTATTAACATAATCAAGACATTTCATTATTTGCAACATGTTCTCTTATAAAATGATATCTAATTTCTATGTGTTTGGTTCTAGAATGTTGAATTGGATTTTTAGTTAGATTGATTGCACTTGTGTTATCACATCTTATAGGTGTTTTATCAAGTGTGATACCATAGTCTTCAAGTTGTCGCTTAATCCATAGGATTTGAGCACAGCAACTTCCAGCTGCTACATATTCAGCTTCAGTAGTTGATAATGCAACTGAATTTTGCTTTTTGCTAAACCATGAGATTAAGTTACTTCCTAAGAATTGGCATGCACCACTTGTGCTTTTTCTATCTAACTTACATCCAGCATAATCAGAATCAGTGTATGCAATCAGATTTAATGTTGAGTCTCTAGAATACCATAAACCTACATTTTTTGTTCCACTTAAGTATCTTAGTATTCTTTTAACAGCAATTAAATGTGATTCTTTAGGTTCAGACTGAAATCTAGCACATAAGCAAACAGCAAACATTATGTCTGGTCTACTTGCAGTTAAGTAAAGTAGGGATCCGATTATACATTGATAATATTTTTGATCAACCTTCTTACCTTCTTCATCTTTGTCCAGCTTGCATGAAGGACTCATTGGTGTTCCGAGGGGTTTGATTGATTTCATACCAAACTTCTTTAGGATTTCTCTTGTGTATTTTGTTTGGTTGATGAAAGATTCCCTCTTTGCTTTGTTTGATTTGGAGTCCAAGGAAGAAGTTGAGTTCTCCCATCATGCTCATTTCAAATTCGTCCTGCATCAACTTGGCAAACTCTTGACATAGAATATTGTTAGTAGCACCAAAAATGATATCATCAACATATATTTGAACTACTAATAAATCCTTACCTTTTCTTTTCAAAAATAATGTTTTATCAATATTTCCCCTTATAAATTATTTTCAATTAAAAATTTACTTAATCTATCATACCAAGCTCTAGGTGCTTATTTCAAACCATATAATGCTTTGTGCAATTTAAAAACATAATTTGAAAATTTGTGATCTTCAAAACCTGGTGGTTGTTCTACATATACTTCTTCATTTATAAATCCATTTAGAAAAGCACTTTTTACATCCATTTGAAATAAGTTAAAATTCATATGATATGCAAATGCAAGTAATAGTCTATGGCTTCTAATCTAGCTACTGGTGCAAAGGTTTCATCAAAATCAATACATTCTTCTTGATTATATCCTTTTGTAACTAATCTAGCTTTGTTTCTAATTACTATGCCATTTTCATCTAGTTTATTTCTAAATATCCATTTTGATCCTATAACAGAATGATTTTTAGGTCTTTCAACTAAAGTCCATACATTATTTCTGGTGAATTGATTTAATTCTTCTTGCATTGCTAACATCCAATTATTATCTTTTTCAACTTCTTCAATAGTTTTAGGTTCAATTTGTGATACAAATGCAAGATGATTGCTAATGTTTCTCATAGATGATCTAGTTCTTATTCCTTGAAATGGATCACCTATAATCAATTCCTTAGGGTGACTATAAGCATATCTCCAATCCCTAGGTAGATCTACATCATTATGATTAGTGTTAGTATCATCATCCTTAGGTGAATCATTATCTTTAGCGTCTTGTTCTTGATCAATATTTAATTTTTCAAGATCTTTTTCAATTAAGTTTGTATCTTCTTCATCATCAAATTTTTCGGAATGGGTTGCTAAAGATTCATCAAAACTACATGAATGGATTCTTCAACAACTAAAGTTTTCTTGTTAAATACTCTATATGCTTACTAGTCGTAGAGTATCCTAAGAATATTCCTTCATCAGATTTAGCATCAAATTTGCCTAAATTATTTTTACCATTATTGTGAACAAAACATTTACAACCAAATGCATGAAAATATTTAATGTTGGGTTTTCTATCATGCCATAATTCATAAGGTGTTTTCTTTAAAATAGGTCTGATTAAGGCTCTATTTAGGATGTAACATGCTGTGTTAATAGCTTCCGCCCAAAAGTATTTCAGGAGTTTACTTTCACATAGCATGGTACGGGCCATGTCTTCTAAAGTCCTATTTTTCCTTTCAACTACTCCATTTTGTTGAGGGGTTCTTGGTGCAGAAAAGTTATGATCAATACCATTTTCATTGCAAAAACTTTCAAATAAGTGATTTTCAAATTCAGTTCCATGATCACTTCTTAGAGACACTATGGTAGTGTTTTTCTCATTTGTTACTTTCTTGAAGAATTTCATGAATATCGAGAAAGTCTCATCTTTGTGAGCTAAAAATATTACCCAAGTGAATCTAGAGTAATCATCTACTATCACAAGACCATATTTCTTTCCTCCTAGACTTGTGGTTCTAGTTGGTCCAAAAGGTTCATGTGAAGTAGCTCTAATGGCCTAGAAGTTGAAATAATATTTTTAGATTTAAAAGAACTTCTTGTTTGTTTTCCAAACTGACATGCATCACATATTTTGTTATTTTCAAAATCTAATTTAGGTAAACCTTTTACTAAATCCAATCTAATTAGTTTTGAAATTAGGTGTGTGCTTGTGTGACCTAATCTTCGAAGCCATAGCCAACCAATCTCATTCATATTAGCATTATTAGCAATTAAGCAATGATTATTAGTAGACAGTTTGTCTAAGTCAATCATGTATACATTGTCATTTCTATTTCCAGTAAAAATAATGCTATTATCAATGGGATTAGCTACAGTGCATAAAGAAGATTCAAATGAAACTTTAAAACCTTTGTCACATAATTGCCTTATACTAATTAAGTTATGCTTTAAACCATCAACATAAAGTACATTTTCAATATATGTGGAGGGAGTTATTTGAATATTACCAAACCCCAAGATTTGGCCTTTGCCATTGTCGCCAAATGTAACAACTCCTCCTTTCTTTTCTTCAAGGGTGATGAATTCTTCTTTGTCACCCGTCATATGTCTTGAGCAGCCACTATCAAGATACCACTTTCTCTTTGATCTCTTGGCCATAAGATATTCCTGCAATGAAATCAGACTTTATGTTTAGGTACCCAAGCTTTCTTGGGTCCTTCATGGTTAGTACCAACAAATATTGTTCCTTTCGGAACCCATATTTTTTTTCCTTTAACATTTAAGTTTTTATTAGGTTTCAGAATTTTACATTCATAAGATTTATGTCCTTTTTGATTACATTTAAAGCATATAAAATTACTTTGGCTAGCACGCACAAAAATATTTTTCAGTGATTTTTGTTTTCTTAAAGTGTTATATCCTAATCCGGCTTTGTCAAAAACTGCTTTTTGACTATTTAATAACATGTCTAGTTTAGTTGAGCTTAATGTAAACTTATCAACTATGTTCTTATGTTTTTCAACCTCTTTCCTTAGTTTATCATTTTCATTAGAGATTGATTCTTTTCTTTTATCAAAATTTTATTTTCAGATTTAAGTTTCTTAACTTCATTATTAAGATTTTCCTTTTCTTGAATGAAAGTTAAGTTTTCATTTTTCAAAATCTTGTATTTCTTTTTCAAAACCTTGAAATCCCCTACAAGTTCATTAAAAGCATCGAATAGTTCATCAAAAGCAAATTCATCGCAAGGGTTATCGGAACTTACCTCATCATTGTCGTCCGCCATGAAACATACGTTTGCGACTTCCTTTTGTTCTTCTTCTTCGGAAGAAGATTCCTCACTGTCACTCTAAGTCGCCACATAAGCCTTCTTTTTCTTTTTGTAGGCTTTCTTCAATTTAGGACATTCATTCCTAAAGTGCCCCGGTTTATTACACTCATAGCAAGTCAAGGGGTCTTTCTCTTTTTCTTTGTCCTTGTCCTTGTTTTTATCCTTTTCTCCTTTCCATTTTGTTCCAAATTTCTTCTTGTGGAAGGGTTTCTTTCTCCTCATGAATCTTTTAAATTTCTTTGCTAAGAGAGCAGTCTCTTCATCATTATCATCATCATCATCACTGCTGCTCTCTTCTTCTTTTGCAGCTTTGAGGACAATTACTTTCTTTTTCTTTGTGTCCTCCTCTACATGCTGCCTCATAGTCAGCTCATGGGTTATAAGAGATCCTAGAAGCTCCTCTAAGGGTTAAGTGTTGAGGTCCTTAGCTTCTTGGATTGCTGTCATTTTTGCTTCCCATGATCTTGGTAATGACCTAAGAATTTTTCGAACAAGTTCAGAGTTAGTATATGTCTTACCAAGACTTTTTAAACCATTTACAATATCTGTAAATCTTGTGTACATGCATGCAATGGTTTCAGATTGTTCCATGCTAAATAATTCATATTTATGAACAAGAATATTAATTTTAGATTCTTTTACTTGATTGGTACCCTTATGGGTAACCTCTAATCTATCCCAAATCTCCTTTGCGGAATTACATGTGGAGATTCTATTAAACTCATTAGCATCTAAGGAGCAATATAAGACATTCATGGCTTTAGCGTTAAGCTGTGCCATTTTCCTATCATTATCATTCCAGTCCCTTTCGGGCTTAGGAACAATAGTGCCATCTATAACATGTGTGGGTGTACTAGGTCCATTGATTATAACATCCCATAGCTCATAATCAGAAGCTTGAATGAATATCCTCATTCTAGCTTTCCAATATGAATAATTTGAACCATTAAACAGTGGAGGTCTATTCGTAGAATGACCTTCAGCAAATGATCCAACTTGTGTTGCCATTTGAAACTTTAGCTCTTGATCGTGTGATCAAAATCTAATGAGCACTAGCTCTGATACCAATTGTTGGCCCAGATGACAACCCAAGAGGGGGGGTGAATTGGGTTCTTTAAAAAATTAGCCTTTTAAAAATGTTTGCTTAATAAGAATGAAGGCAATAGCAATGCAAATACAAAGTGCAGTGAATAAAACAGAGATAGAGAAAGAGTCAATGGAAGCACGGCAAACACAAAGATTTTATAGTGGTTCGGTGTATCCAACACCTATGTCCACTCCCAAGATTCACTTGGGTCCACACTATAATCTTCCTTGATTACAGTCGATTTGTTTTACAAGCTCACAACTCAAACTTGTTGTTTTTCCGGGATCACAACGAACCCAGCTGGTTTTCAAGGGCTCACCAGCACAAAAACCCCTTAACACAAGCTTAACCAAGCTTGAACCGAGGTAAGACTACCTCCTCTAGTTCAATCCCCCAGATTGAACTAGGCACAAATAATAGAAATGATGTTTTTCAATTACAAAGCTCCTTAATGAGCAGATAAACAAATATAAGAATAAAGTTTAGAAAAGCCTGATTTGCAGTTGGTTGGCTTTGAGCTTTTCTTCTTTTCCTCAACTCCTTTGAAGTGTAGAATCGGGCCTCAGCTCGGATTCTTCACGGAATGTATATTGGAGTTGATTTGGGCTTTTCCTCTTTTCTTTGAGTGTTAAAAATCACTTGAGATGCTCTTGAATAGCTCTTGAATTTTCTTCTGAAGCTTCCTTGGAATGTTGAGCTTGAGCACAGAAGAAGCTTCCTTTGATTTCACACTCTTTCTTTCACTCTATTTTGAATCACGAATTTTTTCAAATAAAGCTCTGTTTTTCCAATTTTTTCTTTTCTTTTCTCTTGAAATGAATATCTCTCTGTTTGTATATCTTTGATTTGAAAACAGCTTCTCTATTTATAGATTCTGCAAAAATATAGCCATTAGAAATAAAGAAAAATAGCCGTTAATCAAAAATCTTACCGTTGACGCTGAGTTGGCATTCGGAAAAATCTCGCCCAGATTTGCTGGAGTCGACTCCTGCTTTCCGCGAGTTGGCTCGAGGTTATGATACCAAAAATAGAAATACTCAGAAAGTTAGAGGGTCGACTCATCAAAAGTAAAGTGTCGACTCCTGACAGTCGGGGTCGACTCATGAAAAGTTGGGGGTCGACTCACGAAATGCTCAGAAAAACACACCTCTGGTGTCTGAGCGGAGTCGACTCGCACAGTCATGGAGTCGGCTCGACAGAATCGGGGGTCGACTCGAGAAATTACGTGGGTCGACTCGAGACAGATAGTCATTTCTGTACTCTGAGTGGAGTCGACTCTGAAACTCAAGAGTCGGATCCGGAACGTATCAAAAATCAGAAAGTTTTTTGATTGACTTTAAATTCGTTTTAGATTCATTTTAAATCATTATTTTGACTTGAATATAATAAAATTGACATTAGGAATCAATTCAAGAAATGTTTCAAAAACTCATTGATTAAAATATTAAGTATTGAATTTCTTTTTGAAAGCTTAAACATTGAACTTGAAGTTACTTTCAATTTGATTAAAGTTATACTTTAACATTCTCATTCATTGTTCTAAATAAATTCATTGCTCATGAAAATAAACTCATTACATCATTTAATATACACATGGCTTTTGGTAATCATCAAAATCAATAAGATTGGGGCATATAATTTTTCAACAATCTCCCCAACAGGCTTTGAGGAGTTTGTCGACCTTTTCTTCAATTGCTTTTGGCGTTCAGGGGCAAAACTCCTCTTTTTCTATTTAATTGTCTTAAATGTTTCATCTACATTGAGGCGGTAGACGAGGACATCCGGACTGATCCCTGGCATGTCAGAACCAGGCGATGACGTTGACATTTTTGGGCAGAAAGTCTATCAGGTCATGTCGGGGCTTCCCTTCCAACTGCAATCCGATATGTATGGTTCGGTTGGGCTGACTCTCTTTGGGTGGGATTTCTTCAAGATCTTCGATGGGTTCCCCTCTTTGCTCGGTAAGATCTTTTCGAGCATCGAGCCCATCGACTTCCGGCCTTCGAGACTGAAGGTCAGCAACAAAATAATACTGCGTGGTGACCTGGCTTCCTCAGATAATCCCTATTCCCCACTCTATGGGGAACTTTATGGTGAGATGTGGGATGGAGATCACCACTCCAAAGGACATCTGCCTGGGTCTTACGAGGATGGCATTATGCGGCGACCGATGTTTGGTCACAAAAATGTCCATATGTACAGTTGCCGTATGGGTCATTCGCTTGCCCGAACCATTAGAATAATCACTCTTTCCGACATGACAATGTCACCGGTGAACCCCATCAAGGTACAGTTCACCATCCGGAGGTCCTCCATCCTCAAACTCATTTTTGCAAAGGCATCAAAGTAAAGAACATTAACATAACTTTCACTATCAACAAGGTCTCGATGTACATTATAGTTTTTTATGTTTAGAGATACAACGAGCGCATCTTCATGGGGACATTGTATCCCCTAAAGATCTTTCTTTGAAAATGTGAGTTCTTCACATTTAATTTTCTTGGGTGGGTTCTCCTCCTCATTTTGCTGACTCTTGGATGAGTTGACCATGACAATCATATGTACGTTGCCTGTCGCCAATGGATTCGGCGAGGGTTATTATCGAAGCTCGAGTGGATGTTCTACTCTGGCTTCTTTCTTCGCGGGTCCTTTATAACGCTCAAGCCTTTCTCGGTGGATCAGTTGCTCGATTTTCTGCTTGAGTTGCCAGCATTCCTCGGTATCATGCCCATTATTGTGATGATACTGGTAGTATTTGGTCATATCTCACCGAGTTGGATTCTCCAAGAGAGGCTTTGGTCGAGGAAGCTGGTGTCCTATCTCCATCGGGATTTGGGCCCATGGCACAGTGTGTGAAGTAAATTGGTTGAACTTCCATGCCAGACTTCAGAAGCATTGCCTAGGTGATGGAGCCTTTTGATGGCATGGACTCTCAGAACGAGCCGGTCAGCCTCTATCTGGGTTACACTTTTCCTTCTTTCATTGCTCAGCTTGTACCGACCTTTTAGACTCCTCCACCCTAGCATATTTGTCTATCACGAAGAGGCTTCATGGGTAGTTCACCTCTAGAGCCAGATAGAAATCTTCCTCCTTCGATACTCCGTCTGCAAGGGAGGACATGGCCACCTCGTGATTGAGGTTATCGACCTCTAACAGGGCGTGTTAAAACGACTTACGAAGTTCTTCAGGAATTCCCCCTTTTGTTGCTTTAATTTGGAAAGGGAATCCAACCTTCACCGATAAAGGCGACTACTGACAAACTGACTAGTAAAGGAGTGGCCAAGTTTGTCAAAAGAGCCAATTGAGTTCGGCTTTAAGGTGCCGAACCACACTCTGGCAAGCCCCCTAAGGGTTGAGAGGAAGGCCCGGTACAAAATCACATATGAAGCTTCGTGAAACAGCATGATAGATATGAAGCTGCTTAGATGGTCGTCCAGATTAGTCGTCCCATTGTATAGCTCAATTGTAGGAAGCTTTATGTGCGATGGGATGACTTTATTCATGATCTTCTCGGTGAAGGGTGGACTTGTTCCACCCGAGATTTTGATTGAGCCACGTGCTTGACAATGTTCAATTCCAGGCGCATCTCCTGGATCTTTCATTCAAAAACTTTGGCTTGTAATGACGGAGAAGCTGGAATGGGGATCGACGTCGTTGCATTGATCCGTGATGAGAGGAAATCAGCGACAAGGAACGGGCCCGGTGAGGCCGGGGGAGGATTGGTTCTATTTCCACCACCTCATGGCCTCTGTCTTCGACTTTCGGTGGGATTAGTTCTATTTCCCCCACCTCATGGCTGGGTTGACGTGGGGGACTTGTGGCTTCAAATTGATGAGGCATTATCGGTTGAACCAGCGCGGCTGCTCCAGCGGGCTATTGTTGAGTGCCCGCAGGAAGTTGAGGATTTGGTTATGCCGAGGGACCATCTTCTTGGAGTCCTTGTACCAGTTGTGTCAAGGCTTGGATTTGTTGAACCAATATGCTGAATTGGTCTTGTGTGACGGGAGCCACAAGTGGCGACGGCGAACTGGGATGGTTGTGGGGATGTCGCATTATGTGAGAGATCAGGCATTTGAAAGGTGACATGATTAGGGCATCTACGTTCGTCCATTTGCAGTTCATTATTTAAGATGGTATCCTTCCCTTTTGAACCTTTTCTCTTAGGATTTATCAAGTTATGGGGACTTGAGGTCTTCCTCTAGCACCAATCTATTGCTACGGATTTTCGTTCTCCAACTTGAGGATGAGGTGGTAGCACATCTCAGGATCTGATTGGCGTCCTGCCCTCGCATACTTATAAAATAGTGTCCTCACGCAGGGAATAAGGTGGGTGGTCCATGCGGAAGACCCTTCGATGCCCAAGTTAATGGGAATCCTTAGCTGTAGATGATGTGGAGAAGGTTCTATAAAGAAGGAAGGGAGAGGAAGAGAGATTCTCACATAGTGATTGTGATCTCTTGCCCTGAGTGCTCTCAGGGCCTGATGTTTAAAGGAAGCAGATACGATAAGTTGTTACCTAATTTTCAAAGAGCAATTATGGAAGTTGGAGGATGATAAGGCCAATTTTGACATATACCTTATTAGGGGGATTTGTGATACTGCAGATCATAAGGAGGGAAGTTATATCTATCTCCTGTTTCTGTTTAAGAAGGACCACTTCAGAAAGTAGTTATGAGATTCTTGTGATTCTAACGATACAATATCCAAGATGTTTGGCATGAGGAGGGTCGGTCGGGTGGCTCTCGACTGTTAAGGTCCGGATGCTCGGGCTCGAAGGCAAGACTTGGCGAAGTTGAAGGTCAATTGGTTGAGGTTCGGTCTGGCAAGACCGAGCAAAAATACTAAGGCAATAGTTCGGCAAAGCATCCTTTGGCTCATAAAGATCGTCCATAACCCAAAAGTGGACCGGTTCGTCTACTTACATTAGCCAATTTGTGCATAGACTTTTTACCTGCATCGGAATATGTGTACTGCACAATATATTAACATATTAGCGGTTTTTTTAAAAAAATAAAACTATTAGCGTGGTGTAAAGCTTTGATTTTGTACATGGTAATTGAAATTATTAATTCCAATATATATGAGCTGAATTATTTTAATGATTACCTGACGCTAACTCAAACTGATATCTTGCCAGCTGAAACTTTGATTTGGTCTACCAAGTTAGATTCGTGGGACTAAGAAGTTCCAACCGTGATTTTTTCCCCCCCCCCCTCTCCTTTCCTTTACATGTTTCGTTCTAATGTAAAATAAGATAAAGAAAAGTAATCATTAGATACATAATAAAAACAATTTTAAAAATAAATATAAAATCCTTCATTGCTTATTTTGCCGTAGGTTGACCGGTCATCATTCTTCTACCATTCCTCTTCGTCCAATAATTACCTTAGAATTAGCTATCGGATCTTTCTTTCCCTTGATTGTTGGAAAGTTGGAAACAATAGCTAATGATAATATAATTAAACATTTTAACTAACAATCATCAACGATAACCAGCTAAACTACTAAACTTTTAAGTAAAAGTGTGAAGGTTATGTGGGATTGATGGTTGACTAATGGTCTTCGGTAATGATATTTAAATTTCATGCATTGCATCGATCTTTTATGATCGCATGAAATCGGTGAATCAAACGCTGGGCAAAATTGGAGACTTAATTAGCTGCCTTTTCAAAATGCATCTTGGTCGGGCCGAAGTACCTACGTTTGCTGGAGTTTGGGAGGTTGAGGTTAGAAGTAGACATTGAGCCGTGCCACTCATGGTATGGTACGGTTCAGGCCTATATGAGTTATGTCTAGCACGGTCCAGTAAATCTGTCGTGCCGGGCTCGAAAATTTTTTTTTCATTGATCCGACACGGCACGATCCGTGACGGATCTGGGCCGGCCCGTCGAGTCGTGCCGGCACAGCTGTGCCATAGCAGGCACTAGGCACTGGCTGTGCCTGCCTAGGCATGCTACGCACAGCCAGTGCTTAGTGCTCGCTAGGTACTAGCTATGCCTACCCGTGCCTGGGCATAGCCCATTAGGGCCGTGCCGTGCCTGGGCACACACAGCCCCTCAGATTCGTGTCGGGCCTGGCACGGCCCACGTGCCGGTCTGAATTTTTTTAACCGTGCTGGCATGGTTCGTTTGTTACTGGGCTGTGCCCGGCATGACACAGTAATTTTAGAAGCACGATGGGCCTGGGCCGTGCTTGGTAAGCACGGTCCAGTGCCCACCTCTAGTTAAGATAAGTTTAGAAATTGACACGACCATGCATGCCATGTGATTGGTTCCACCAAATCATGGTTTTCCACGCCAAGGTATCCAGGCACGGCTCAGTGCCCACCTCTAGTTGAGATAAGTTTAGAAATTGACACGACCATGCATGCCATGTAATTGGTTTCACCAAATCATGGTTTTTCATGCTAAGGTACCTAGGCACGGTCCAGTATCCACCTCTAGTTGAGATAAGTTTAGAAATTGATACGACCATGCATGCCATGTGATTGGTTCCACCAAATCATGGTTTTCCACGCCAAGGTATCCAGGCACGGCTCAGTGCACACCTCTAGTTGAGATAAGTTTAGAAATTGATACGACCATGCATGCCATGTGATTGGTTTCACCAAATCATGGTTTTTCATGCTAAGATACCTAGGCACGGTCCAGTATCCATCTCTAGTTGAGATAAGTTTAGAAATTGATACGATCATGCATGCCATGTGATTGGTTCCACCAAATCATGGTTTTCCATGCCAAGGTAGGCTCTATCGTTGGCAGTGATTATTAGGGTGGTAAGTAGGTGACGAAGACTTAAGTTTCACCAAATTATCCTGATAAAATAGTAGCAATGAAGCTTTGTTTCTTTGAGGGTTGATATTGGGCTATTAAATAATTTTTATTAAAAAAAAATTCAAGCTTCAACAACTTTCATGTGTTCATTTAGAATTAATTATTTTGCCTTAGCAAATGTTAAGAACTAAAGATGGTAGCTTGGTGATCATTGGTGCTTGTGATAGATGTTTCAATTTATAAGCTTTTTTTTTTTTCTTTTCGAGTTGGGATCGTGCATGTTTCGATTTAGAAGAAAAAAATTACTTGGTCTTCTTTCATAAGAAGAGTCTCAAAAGATTTCAAAAAAAAAAAAAAATGTATGGGAGCATTATACAGATGGTTAGTCCTACGAACATAACAAAAGCAATATTATAAAAGTTGTTGATGAGCATAGTGACTCTATCAAAATTTTCTCTTTTATTTATAAAAATAATAAATTTTAATCTTCAGTTGTTTAGAATTGGCTACTTAAAAATTCTTTTTCCCTCTATCTTATTTCGTTTAATATCAAAACTTCCACCTCTTTTGTATCTTAAGAAAAATAATAAAAAATAAAAAAATACAGTAAACTCTTTAGTGAAGTTGAAGCTTAGAGAGTTTTTACTATATAAATAAGATAAGATAACAATGTGTTATGTAATAGATTTTTATTCACAAAAATTTAAATAATTATTTATGTTGTTGCTATCGTTGTGCATTAACTTAAGGGGCACCATTTCTATTGCTAATGTCATGTGCCCGTTTAACCGATGCTGTTACATATGAACTTTAAAAAGTCTTTGTCATTGCTTTTGGATATTCTTGTGGATTATGGCAAGTAGCTCTAACTTAGACATTTGACTTCACATATATCCTATGGAAAATAAAGATTTGTAGCAATTTGATGGTGAAACTTTTTTAAGTTGGATGCCATACTTGGTAATCTTTGTTCCCTAATTTTATACTTAAATTTTTTTACCTTTCATTTCTTAAAGAATAGTAAGTAAAATATTGATGGCTATCCATGAAAACTTTTATTCAAAAAAAAAAAAAAAACTTAAACTAAAAGTTCATGTAAGACCTAAATCATGCTAATGCATGCTTCATGATCTAAAATTTATGATCAAAATATATGAAGAAAATCCTTCTGAATGATATATGCTTTATTGGCATCGAAAATCCAACAGTAAGAGAAGATTTTTTTTTTTCATTATTACTTCAAATTTTATCTTTAATCTATGGAAGCTCACAATTATCCTCGTCTAGTTAAAACATGGCATGTTTATATATTTATGCTTCCTAAAGTTTCACATATATTATTATCTTTGATCATTATTTTCCTACTCTATTACTGTCATCTATTCAACAACAAGCAATAGGATGTGTTATAAGAAAAATAAAGTAGGCAATCCTTGATGCTTGCTTGCCCTTCTTCTCTCCACCAATATAATATCTTTGATTTTCTTTTTACTAGAGCAAAACAAAAAGAAATTCCTTCAAATCATGATAAAGATAGGATGTGAATCTAGATCTCTCTTTTTTTTTTTTTGGTACAAAAAAAAAAAAATTGACTTTATCAATTTAGCCCATGGACAGATGCAATTGCCAATTCCAAACTGCCAAGTGGCAAGTGGTAGTCTAAGAATCTAAAGTTGAATTTCTTAATAAAATTATGTGATCTAAGAAGGGTCAAACTAAAAATGTACAAGGGCTTAAGTGCAAAACCCTATTACCGTTTTTTCCGAGAATATGTACATATAAATATATTTCTCGGAGATGGTACGTTGAAAGTGGAAGCGAGGAACGGGAATCGCTGGCCGTGTCGGCTCAGATGCCCTCCTTGCCACCGCTGGGCCTTCATCACCACCCCGACCTCCAGGCCTTGAACCTTGCCGCAGCTCCTCGCCGCCCGGAGATGGCCGAAGAAAAGGTATCCACCTCTCCCTCTCCCTCTCCCTCCGCCGCCGCCGGATTCCGGCGGTCCTTTTCGATCCCCTCTCCAGCAATCGATTACCGGCCTCTAGGATCCCCCTTTCCCCTTCTAAATCGCGTTTTCGCTTGATTTTATTGATCTTCCCACGAGAAAGTTGTGTTTCTTAGTTGAAATATGCCGTCTTTAGTCCCTCGTAGGGCATCTTGCTTGCAATTTTTGAGGTAATTTTCAATTCCGGCTTTTGGCTAACGGATGCAGGCAATTCCGGTGCGTTCCCCCCTCTATCTTACTATTCGATGCTGTTGTCGAGCGTCTCGATCTCTGTTGTTCTTTTTCTTGAAGTAAATCTCGTTTTCTCCTCATTTTATATCCATCAATCCTGCAAGTGTCTGTTCTGTTCGCTCTTTTTTTTTTTTTTTTTGATTTATGAGGTATTCTGGTGTTTCGTTTAGTTTAATTTCTTTCTATTTTTGGGGTATAATAAATATTTTCCCGATACTTCGTTTAGGCTTTGTAAGGTCTTAGAATTTCTGCCTCCCGTCTACCGACACGAGTCGGAGAAGCCCATCGAAGCGCCGCGATCTCGAAGCAGCAGCGATCATGGCGGCGGACGCCGGTGGCATCGCTCTTCTCTCCATGTACAACGACGAGGAGGAGGACGATGACGAACAAGAGCCCGAGGCCAACGCCGGAGCTGGCGACAGCGCCGACGCCGTTGCCGACGGCGAATCGAAGAACGACGGCGTCGCCCCGCCGCCGGAGCCCGCCATCGAGAGGTCGTCTCCTTATCTAGGTCCTCGATATCCTCTCTTACCCGACGAAGCGCGGATGACAAAACCCTAAAGAGCCCCGTCGCCCGGAGCCCTACGCCACCGCCGTTCCGCCCGTTCCAGCATTCTTCGCCCTTTCCTTTGACTTCTCCTTCTCCGCCTCCACCGGCGCCGCCGCCGCGTTCTTCTTCTTTTGTTGAGCCTGTGGATGCCCTTAGGATGAGAGCGTCTCTGGTCATAGTGGATTACGCCCATGATGAGACCGCCATGTCTCCCGAACCTGAGGTAATATTGGTTCGGCTCTTAATTTGTTTTTAAGCCAAGATTTTGAAATTTTGGGAATTGCGGTTCTTGCCTCGGGTCTTGGCAGAAGTAGTTGGTTTTTTCTTTGTTCTGATGGATTTGATTTCTTTAAAACTTTTTAGTTGTAGTGGATTCATTTTATTGTCGATTGCAACTTCCTGATAATTGAAAACTATGGGATGTGGCAGGAGGGAGAGATACTGAGCAGTGGCCGTGTTGTGATGGGCACCGAGCTTCAGGTTTTCGATGGTAACCCTTGCTTTAACTTTTCCCCACTTAAAGGTGCCTTTTTGTTTTTAAATTTTTGAGAATCATTTTTAAAAAAGATGAACTGGATCAGCTTTCTGTGCACGATGAGCTTTGCATGACTGAAATTAGCTATATGTATTGAATTGAATATCATCATTCATTATAAATATTCCATAGTCATTCAGTCAGTGTCCTTCCTTTTTTTTTAAATGGAAATGCTAAATTTATCATTTTGGCTCTCCTGGAAATGAAAAGTTACCAACAATGTTGAGTTTTACCGTAAGAAACTATCATCTTGTTTTATATAAGGTTTCTTTATTGGCATTTGATGTAAGTTTTTGAATTTGGACAGTAAAACACAGAACTGTTTGTGTGTATATATGTCAATGAGCACAAGATTGCCAAGCTACCAAAACTTATTGTAGAGTTATTTGATCCGATTGAAAAATATATATAAAAAAGTTTCATTTATGTCACTCCCTCACTATATAATAGTAAATATTTCTTTGGGTGTAGAATGCAAACGATTTTCTAGTGATGAAAGTTTTGGATGCAACATTTGTCCCTTCTGCGTGGGTGGAGCTGGCCGTCAAGAGTGTAAGGATGTGCGACTGGCATGGGTCAAAGAAAAGAATTACTTTATTTTTGGGGAATATTTACTCTTTAAGGAGGTACTTCCCTATTTTCACACATATTTTGCCTTTCGATGCTCCGTCAGTGGGGTTGCAGGCTAGAGTTAAAATGATATGAATTAATGGGAGGGTTATCTTGTGGTTTTGGCCTATGGAGGTTGTTATCTATTAAAACAAGATAGGGAATGAGGATGTACATTTTGGAATGGGGTGTAACATGAGTTTGATGGTGGTTATGAGGGATGCAATCTAGTACAATGGAAAAGGGTCCGTAAAATAATGAGGATGTGTATCAGTATTGCTACAATGTTAGGTGCACATAAGCGCAAAAAGCTCTTAAAGCCTAAGCGCAATGTGCAAAGTATAGGCACATGTCTGAACGAAGTAAGGCCCATATTTTTAAAATAAACAAAATGATTTATATAAGAAAGATTTATAACACATAATAAAAAAGATGAAAGATTCATAATAATAGTATATTTAATCTATTAGCTCAATGGAAAGCTTTCTTTTTTTTAAGCTAAAATTTATATTTCCTTAACGTTTTTCCTCTTCTTTCTCAGATGATACCATAATTTTTGATGTTTCATCTTTCTCTTCTAATTCCTAACTTTTTACAAGGTAAAAAAATGATTGTATATGGAATGGTACATTATAAAGTTAACATAGTTTAATAAATATAATTGATTTTAAAAAATATTGCAAATATATCATACGAAGAAAGGCGTGCCTTTCTTGCGTCTCAAATTAGACTAAAAATATATGTTTTTTTACCTTATGTGTAATAAGATAAAGACACCTCATCTAAAATATAAGAAGAGCTTAACTTGCTTCAAGCACTCCTTGCGTCTTAGGCCCACTTTATAATATAAGAAGCGTCAATCCTTGGTGCCTTGCACTTTGTGTTCTAGTCGTGCCTTTGACAACACTAATGCACATTTTGGAATAGGATGTAAAACTTTAGAGTCAAGTCCTAGAGTTGTTATATTTTATCATCTGGTATGACATGAATACTAATACTTGCAATACTTCTCATGAGGAAGGTGTAATTTACTCTACACATAATGACATGGTTCATGATTTCATGGATTGCATATTATCTTTCTCTAAGATATACGGCTAGAAACATGTTTGGCTCGAGGTGGCCACCTCTTGCTCAAACCTAGGTCGAATTTCTTTTTTGGGACCCTGTTTCTAGGATGAAACTTGAAATTTTGTCAAAGCTCTAGCCTAAATCCAGAAGCTAGTTCGGCTTGAAACCCAAATGGACCAGATAAAAGACGTCCTCTCCCCACACTAGGTAGATGTGACAAGGACTAGAGAAGTTCTCGATCCTTCAATGGCTGCTCAAGAGAACAGATCATGGAGAGAGGGATGAGCTGTGTCAATAGTAGAGGCGGTGGTGGTGGGGTTTGGATTGGTAGTGGAGGAGGTGATGGGGAGGAAGGAGGGGGTTGCTGTGGCCATTGTCCTTGACAATGGCAATGGTAGAGAGAAGGTAGATGTGTCAAAATTAATGGAGGAGGTGTTACATGGACAAAGATATGATAATTGGGCTTGGATGCGTTTCAAGTGTTTGACTCGACAAGGAAAAAAGGGAAATACAAAGATATGCAAGATAAAGTATAATTTTAACTAAATTATATATTTACAACTTTAAACATTATTTATTCAAATATAGAAAGAAAATATTAAAAAGATATTGTTTGTTAAGATCTTTCAATATACATGTTCCTTATTCAATCATCTCAATTAACTTAAGAGTATAAGAAAAATATTATTTTGTAAAATTATTTTAATGCTTACATCATTTGATCAATCTTTGAAAACAATAAAGGCTCGCTCTTTTAACATCAAAACGGAGGATTAGACTCATTGTTGGAGGAGTTCAATTCTCTTCCAATTTTTAAAATCGCAAAATATATATATATATATATATATAGTATCCAAGTGTCTGATATGTATTTAAGTCAAATGGTGTATCCGTCATAGATTTCTTTTGGAGCTGGATGCAAGTGTTTAGGTAATACAATGAGGGACATCAATTTCTTTTGGAGCTGGATGTGAGTGTTTAGGTAATACAAGAAGGGAGGGGTCTTCTAAGTGGGACTTTTTATCATTTATGGCAGAGGCAAAGTAGTTGGGATCAGAGGAGGGGATGGAAAGGAGGGCAGGAGGCACTTGATGTTGGGGTGTCGGAGGGGATGACTTTGATGGTGTTGGAGGAGGTGAAGAGAGGAGAGGAGAGGCAAGTTGTGATAAAGGAGAGGCAGTAGAAGAGGCATAGGAGGAAATGTGGCTAGGAATTAGGGCTCAGAGAATAGAATTTTGGCCATCTATCATCATTTGATGGATGACTAAAATTAAATGAAAAAAATGTATTTCTACACTTAGTTTGAGACTCAAAACTTGTTCAAACCTGACTCAAAACTTGTTCAAACTTCAAGTTTGAGGCTCAAGCTTGACTAAACTTCCTCTGGTTTTAGCCCAAAGCCAACACTGCTTGATGAGCTTTGGGCCAGCTTGAGCTTATTTACAGCTCTAAACAAATCTCAAAACCAAATACACTAATTGATATCCATGGAGCACTGAAAAAATTTCAAGTTCGAAGAAAGGATAACACAACATGTACAAGCTGACTAAAGCATAAGAGAGAACCTCAACAGTGAAATTATCATGATGACATGAGTTTTTAAAGCCCAAATTCCCAGAGCAAGGCCTAGAAAACTACGAGGAAAAAATGACAGGCAATGAAAAGTTTGTAAAATTGATTTTCTAAGAAAGAGGTACCATGAACATGCTAATGAAGTTGATGACTTGAGGGTCAACAAGCAGGACTCCAGAAAGTGGAAGAGGGGCTTGAAGGCATAGACAAGTTCAAAGGAGAGAACCACTTAAAGAAGGATAATGTGATCATGAAAAAATGGCACAAAAATCTACCTAAAGCTTTTTATATCTTCTTCTAGAGGCTGATAAGTTTAAGGTCTAAAATTTTTAAATTTTAATTGAAGTAAATTTGTGTTTATTGAAATTCTTGAAATGACTTGCTCTTGTGGGATTTAGATTGTTCATTTAGAGCTGTTGTTATCTTAAAAAACAATTTCAGAGTTTGGGATAAAATAGGATCTGTTTTGAGTTTTGTCATTTCTTTTCAAACTCGCTTTATTTAAGAAGGTGCTTTTCATTGTGAAGTTAACTTATGCTATGGACCCAAATAAATCCCAAGAATTTACAAGGTGGCTGACCTACAGGTAGGCATTGTTACACGAGGAGAAATTATTGTTGGTTAAAAGAAGAGGAAACTACCTGAAATCCAATAAAAGTAGTGTTTAAAATTAAGAAATAACGATGAGGTGTTTATTATGATTGGAAGGGCATAGGGTGGAGTCTTATGGTTTATGATGGAGTTTCTTCTTTCCGTGAAAATAGTAAGTCCTAGCAAAGGGCTAAGAGAAAACATTAGAGATGGAAGAAAGGCTGTTTTCAAGGTGGATCATATAGAATGGGTTCACAGAGCGTGATCATATTAATGATTAATTTCACTCTCGTCTCAAAGTATGCTATGAGGCCAACTGAAGATGTTGGGGAAAGTTAAAAAGTACCTTTCTTAAGATGTCTACTTTATGATATAGGAAACTACAAAAGTATCTTTCTTGAGATGGCTACTTTATGACACAGAAAACTATCAAAAATGTTGGACTTGAGTATCTTCCCAGTAATGTTAAGCTTCAGCACACTGGATTCTGGTGATTGTTTGATGAGGTGATGATTTAATCCATTGGTGGAAATCTTCCATTTTGGTCGATGCTAGACATCCTTACTAGATGGGAACTCTTTATAATGCTAAACTTGATGTTTCAAGGTTCATGGATTTATCTACTCACGTTCCAATGTTCCTAGCATTCATAGTCTATTTGAGTATATAGTATCAAGGAAGGCACCACTAGTGATGGTAATTTTGAAGATTTTTTTTAAAAATATTTTCTTAGAATCTTTTATGAAAAATTAACTTTCTTAACCAAAAGATTTTGTTACCAAGAATTTCTTACCCCTGCCTTTATTCCCAATAAGACTTAATTATCAAGCAAACCTTTCTGTTCAACCTTGATGCATAATTCTTTTGGCAGTTTTTGGGAAGCCTGATTTTTCCATATTACTTTTGATTATCCTGAAGTAAGTCCTTTATTTCTGTTCCATTTTTTTGGATAACGTTTATTTTGTCATCAGAAAATTCAGCATGCTTGTCTTCAAAGATAATATAGGTGTGTGAAATGGATAGAAAGAATGGTTGATCTCTGGTGCACCGTTCAGTTGAGTCACAAGATTAAGATTGTTCGTTGCTACTTCAATGTAATATATGACTTGATCATGGAGGCCCTTAGGCAATTGTTTGGGTGGGGAAAAAGGGGAGGAAAGATAACCTGCTATTCCCTCTCTATTTTGCCAAATAGCCTTTTTGGTTGAGTAGAATAGAGTTTTTCTTTATTATACTAAGGGAGATATTTGACATCCCTCCCACCTATGTCGTAATCCCATTCCAGGTTTTTTTTCTTTTATTATTATTATTATTTTTTTTTTTTTTGGGGGGGGGGGGGGGGGGGGGGGGTGTGTACAGATTGGATTATTCTGCGGAATCAGGAATAAAGCTATTCCACTCAATTACTAGGATGCCCTTAAGCCATTAAAATCTCTAGCATGACCTCCATCACTTTCCCCTTCCCTGCCTCCATCTCTCCTACTATTCCCATCCCAATATCCGTACTTAGGTGTCGATCTTGGTTGTCAAGCTGCTCTACAATAACTGGATGTGATCTGTGAGTTGGCCTAAGACCGATTGGTTCTTCTCCGCAGCACTAGCTTCTCGTGTTCTGTTGGCCCCACCTCAGCATCATCTTTGCTCTCTACCTTGGCAGAGGTCCTCAAGCTCCACCTCTACCACTTCCTGTGCTTCTTCAAAAGGGTAATGTGCCATTCCATGGTCCAACAACTCTCTCCACAATGTTGCTACCACTATGCTTGTGTCCATTAAGGCTTAAATAATCATTCTTCTTCATCAAATCTTGGTTTAATTGTTTTCTCAAAAAGTGGTTGTTTGATAGGACATAATTTCTCTTAGCAACTTGTGGCTTTATCTCTTGATTCTATTTTTGCCTTTCTTGGTTTGACCACCAAAATTGGAATGCATTGGGGTTTGATGGTGGAATTTTGGATAAACAAACTTTGGATGCCTATAGGTTGCTGAATAAATCTTAGTTTTGACATGTGGTTATTATATAAGGATGCGATAGAATGTCCATATAGGCAAACACACTAGTCGCCAAGGGTTTTTGCTAGGCCTAGCATGCAGCCCAGCTTTTCATGTCACGTAAATGACAATTTTGTAGCGAAAAGCACACTTCTCTAGGCTGGGGGATTGGATGTGGGGATTTGTGATTTGGAGTTTGATATTTCCACAAGATAATGCCTCTATACTTGGCCATTTTCCAACAAGTTATATGGGGTCAATTTTGTCTGTACAACATAAAAATCCTCTTATTTCCTCAACTTATTCTGCCAACCAAATAACATCATGGTAGGGTTTGCATTTCCACTTATTCCTTTAACTAAACAGCAAAATACCATAAATTCCTTATTCCATGGAATAAATCTTGTGCCCTCTACAGTATCTGGATAGCTATTCCTTGTTCCCTCAAAATTTATTTTGCAACCAAACACTACTTTAAGCTGGAGGATTGCTCTCATTTGAATATCACTAGAAGGTCCAATTTATCTACTGTATGCCTTATTCCTTTTAAAAGAAACTCCTTTTGGATTCTAATCATTCATATTAAAAAAAAAATTCAGCATTTTGACATTATAATTTATTACATCTTTCTTACATGTATTTTACATTAATCACCATGGTCCTGCCTTAAAGGCTTTGGAGAAATATGCCATTGCAGTGGTTGTCACCTTGATTACTTCTTCTGGATCTTCGCAGTGGATGCCCATTGTTCGGTCCTAATTTTTAGTTCTCTGGTCTATTGGATTTTGTAGGGAACCTTGAGGAGAAGACTCCACCCGGAACTGTTCATATTTTAACGCCAAACACTCAACAAGAACCTCCTCAGTCTTCTGATGTACTTGAGCAGCCCAAAAATGAAATCAGTGTTTCAATGGATTTTACTGTTGCGGAGCCTGAAGTAGCTCCGGTTGAGGTAGCTGCTGCAGATCCTGGCAAAATGCAACAAGATGACCCACTGAATAAGTTCCTTCCTCCACCTTTGACAACCAAATGCCCAGAAGAGTTGCAGGTCTATTTCTTTTCATAGTAATAATTTCTTAGTTTCTTCAGATTGCTTTTATTTAGTTTCTATTCCTCAGCTACATATACAAGAAAAGTAGTCAAAGGCAGCTTTGATTTTAGCGACTATTTCACGTTCTGCAACAGTTTTGTATCATAACGTCTAATGCTTCATGACCCATATTATATCAGTGTAGTATTCTATAGTTTTTTTTTTTTTTTTGTTCTGTATCATAGTGATGCCTGTTTTTGATCTCTTGGAAAATTGATAGTTGATTTAAAAAAAATTCAGAGATGTAAAACTTCCCTTATTGTATTAATATTACATCATACAACTTTCATTTGTATAGCTACATCTAAAATGTGTTCCATTTTGTTCCATGATGCTTAATGTCATATATTTTCACACACTTGCATTCTTAACAACGTCATGGTTTTCTACTTGCAAGTTGTGATAATTTGCAAAGACTATGAAACAATCGATTCTTGGCCTCCAAGTTGCCACTGTTTCTTCCCAACACCATATCCGTACAACAGCCCTTAGTATCTGGTTTCTCCCGTCCCCATTTGTATTGAGCTGGGTTGGCAGACTTGGCGAGGAGTGGTTTCTAGAAATAAGATTTTTAAGACTTGTTGAGCATAAATTTCAGAAATCTTCTTCTCCCGTCATTTGCAATAAGGGTTAATCATTTTTCAGCCCGGACTCACCAACTACTAGAAAGAAACTACCTTGGAGTCACCCTTTTTTCTGCTTTAGCTTGTCATTTTTCTGAATCCAGGAGAGATTTATAAATGAAGTGATTTGTCACAATATGTACTAGATTTTTTTTTAAAAAAGGTGTGGTGGTCTTATGACAAATTTTTCAGTTTACAGGAACATGATTTGTTGTTCAATCTATCTCTGTATGCCAAAACAAATTGCAATAAGAAGGGAGTGGTGGAAAAAGGAACTGTCAAGAGTGTAACTTTCTCATGTTGTCATTTGTGAATTTCTGTGTATATGCTGTTCTTAGACATCCATATAGTGCTAATTTTACATATTTTCTTTGAAGTTCTTGAAATGGTTGCATTTTTATGCCCTTTGTTTTGAAAAAAAGATCTTTCACAAAATCCTTTCTGTTAATCGAGGTTGAAGGATAGATAAACACAGTACTACAATACTTTATGCATTTAATTACAGAATCTGTCCTTTTCTGTAACCTATTGCTGATAAGTTATTTAATTTCATTCATTCTTTTCATTCTCACTCTTTTTTTTTGTCTGTGGTTATTTCAGGAGAAGATAAACAAGTTTCTAGCGTATAAGAGAGCGGGGAAAAGTTTCAATGTTGATTTGCGTAATAGAAAAGATTACCGAAATCCTGACTTCTTGCAGCATGCTGTGAGATATCAAGATATAGATCAAATAGGGACTTGCTTCAGTAAAGAGGTGTTTGACCCTCATGGATATGACAAAAGCGACTACTATGATGAAATAGGTCAATAACAGTTCCTTTGTTTTTCCCTTGATTTATAATGAAGTTCTTATGCATTTTTTCAATCCTGTGATTAAGTGATTGATTATTTTATCCTGTACATGTTGTTTTTGGATGTGCATACATTGTATTTGCAAATATTGGGTATCGACCAAACAAACACATCAACCATTGCCATTACATTCATTATAAATTTTTTTCTCCATTATATTTTTTAAGTGTTGATAACAAGAAAAGATAACTATAATGTCAAATATACAGTTTCAGATAATGTTTAGGTGGACAATAGATCCAAATATTTTGGTTGCCTCATGTGGCCTATACCTACTGTTAGCTAATTGAGGCATCTTTGCAAGAGAACGTTAAACCTTTTGGACGATGTTGATCTATTTTATGAATGTGGCATTGGGTGATGAGTTTATTCTAGAGGGTTAGGAGTAAATGCATTTAAATTTGCTTGAATGGATATGGCCTTCAAAAGAAAAAATTGAAAAATGAGAGTGGAAATATATTGGGAAAAATCATAAAATTTCAGAAGCAATAAAAGTCATGAGGAGCACATGGGAAGCAATAGATTAATATTTGATTCTTTAAAAAATTGCCATTGTTAATCACTTATGATAAGCAAACTGCAACATCAGCTCAATAATTGGCCACAAGAAAGGACAAAGTATTCAACAATAGAAAAACGTCTTCTTTTGTTTCTGACTTGTTCAATGATAGCAAACTACTGGCATAAACAGTCAAAAAAGAAGTGGCCTGAGTCATCTGTGAGATTTGGCATGACAATGATGGTAAGGGATGATAGAATCTAGGCAGAGTAACAATGAGCCTAATGGAGGTGGAGAAGTGGATCAATATTCAGAGGGGATGGCAAGACTTGGAAGTAGAGTTTCTATGCCTCAGGTCAAGGGGTATCCTATCCTAACCAAAGAGAGTATTCAGGTAGGATTTGCTTGGATATTGAGGCAGCTGCACTGACTAATGACATGGGGCTTGAGTCATAATCATTTCCGTCTATTATGTCGTTGTTACTCTCTTTTTTTTTTGTTTTTTTGAGGTGTCTTCTTCCCATCACATGCTAGCAATTGTGCATAACTTGTGCCAAGCATAGAATCATCACATGTGCATAGCATCTACTAGTCAGCATCCATTTGTTGATTACTCATCTTACCATATTAGTCATGTTCTAGGCATGTGATAAGTACTATTGATCATAAATCCCCTAGTTAGAAAGGGATCAATGTGGCATTTAATCGATGTTCTGGGAGAAATTATTTTCATTTTCAAGCATCTCTTCAATTTGACATGCCTCCCCTTTTGTCCTCTCTTTCAGACACAATGAAACCATGAATTATTGTTGTTTGAATCTGGTAACCTGATGAAACTAGTTATTTGATAAATCAAAAGCATTTCTTGAACATTTATTCTACTCATTACTTTTCATGATTTATCCCCACTATTTTAAAGATCATATACTGAACAAACCTATAAACTAATAATTACAATCAAGGTCTAATCATACTGTACCATACCGTATCACATCAGTAAGGTACCAAAATCCGATTCAATATGAGCTGAATTGGTCTGAATTGAGTGAAACTGCCCAACACTAACTTGTATCGTCAGTTTTGAGTAATATTATGATGAAGAGTAAGAAAAGTATTGGCATCCTATCTTAATACGATATACATACCGTATCATAACGGCTTGTATCGTATCGAACCGGTAGTGTATTGGTACAGTTCTTGATATCAATTTTGTAGATCTTAATTAGAACTTAAATGTTTCTCAAACAAAAAAGGTGATTAGAGCAATGGTGATTAGATCTATGAGGGAACATCATGGAACCTGCTTAGAAGGTCTTTTTCTTCTTCCCCTTTAGCCCAAGCTATATAAAATCATTTCCAAAGTCTTACAAGTTTTGGGAAGCTTTTCTGGATGTTTCTGCAGTTTTTCTTCAGGATATTGAATAAAGCACTTCATCTTTAATTTACTGTAAAATGTCTTCTTGCTCCCTGAAAAATACTTCCATGTTGGAAAATGTGCTTTGTTGCGGTCTGGAATATAGTTGTGCATGCTATTTTGCTGCATATATCTTTTCCATCAGTCGATTGCTGTTTATGCCTCTTGCTTTCATTGTCAATCATGGTTAAGAGATATCCTTGCATATTTACTGCAAATGTTGGTTATCTTGCTTGTAAATCATGGTTTCTCACAGCAAATTTGTTTTGCTAAAAGAGGCTGATATGAAGCGCGAAATAGAAAGGAAGGATCAGGAAAGGAAAAAGAGTCAGAAAGTTGAGTTTGTTGCAGGAGGCACACAACCTGGAACAGTTGCTCCAGCATTGAAGATGAGCATGCAGATCCCAGGTACTGCTTTTCTTCATTTTGATATGGATGGTAGAAAGAAGCTTGTTAGTGATTCGATTCCAGTGTGCATGTTAGAGGAGGCTTAATATCAAGCTGAATGTAGTCATTTCTGGCAGTTCTTTCATGGTTAATCTCCTTTTTGATGTCAGTTGCAGGTGTTTCGGCTGCTGCGACTGGTATTGTGCAATCGGTTCCAACAGCTGCAGATGCTATAACTAAAGATATTAGACAAAACAAGAAAACAAAATGGGATAAGGTTTTATTTGGCTTACATTTTTGATGGCATATATATTCTGGTGTAAAGATGAATTTTAGAATATCACATTGAGTTTACCTTTTTCTTTTATTGCTTCAAGATTGATGGTGATGTTAAGAATCCAACTCATGCTGGAGGACAAGATAATCTTTCTGCAGTTGGTGTCCATGCAGTACATTTGTCAACTGCTAATGCTGGTGCTGGATATACTGCATTTGCGTAAGTTTTACTTGTGTCGTGATGCAACTGTCCTCTTTGCAGAAGATGTTATAAAAGTTTAGCTATGCTCATTGACAGGCATAAAATGATTTGACCATGAAATTAATCGGTAATGTATATGAAGTTTTTAGTTTGTCGCATGTGAGATAACGGGTGATTGAGTCTGAACTAGGGTCTGACATTTGGATTATTGTGTCCTATGATTATCACCATTGAATTTATATGATATGTCCTTGATGTTTCAGCAGTAAAAAGTTATGTGGGTTCAATCGATTGAGTAGGATGTATTTAAGCATCACGTAGCATATTAATCAACTTGAAAAGTCCAAGAACATAGATGAACTGATAAAATCATGTTACATAAGGTTTTTAGTGTGTATTATCCTTCCTATATCCTGCATTTCTCAAGACTTAATATGAGAAACAAATTCTTAATGCATTCCCTATTGTATGCATCTAGCCCTGTGCAAAGTGTTTGAATTACACTTTACGAATCCCTTGCAATGGTCTTTCTGTTAAATGATTAACAAGAATCAAGTTAGGCTTCCCTTTAATTTCTAACCATTGGTCTGCATTGAATCCTCCACATTTTTGATCTAAAAGCTTGAAATAGTCCCAGTTCATGGTCAATACCACATGGTACTTGACTTGAACTGGGTGGTTCGGTCAGGTACCATATACCTTGATTTTAATCACTCATGCCGTTGCCTCATTGTTGGGTTTTGAAGTGAACGTTTTTTTAGGGTTCCATTGTGGTTGGGAAATGATATAAGCAAACTAAGGTTAATTCTTTCTCTCACTGCATGGCTGCTAGTTTATCTTAGAACCTTGATAGCTTTTCCATCTAATATCACTTCTTGCTTTTTGGGTGGCACCAATATCACTTTTTACTAGTTCAAGATTTTAACAAATCAACTTTGGCTTGGTGGAAGTAAGAGTCAGCAGTTGGGAAGAGGGAATGGGTGGCTTCTAGGTGAAGGGATGTCTAATTGGTTAGTGGTAAAATGGATGGTATGGATCCACTTCATATGCTTAGCTATGGTCTGATGGTAGTAGCTGAAAGTGAAAGAGTAAAAAAAAACTAAGTGGAAGAAGAGACATGAGGGTTAATAAGGTTTAAAGGACGGTCGTTTAAGGTTTTATGAGAATCTGGTGGTAGTCCCATGCTTCCTATTGATGTACGTGTAAATTGGGTTACATGTTCCAAGAGGGTTTTAAACTAGTGGTCAGTGAAAGAGAGGTTCAGTTAAAGCAGAAATGAAGAAGAGACATGGGAAGACTAAAAATGAAGGCTGACATTTAGAAAGGAGGAATCCTAGGACTTTTTACACTTCCTTATTGTGATCCACAGCATGGCATTGCTCCAAGGGCTTTACAAGTCTCCAAGTGAGGCCCTTGAGGTGTCAGACCAAGGATTATTAGCATCAATTCAGTGCTGCACTGTGGAGTTCTATGGTGTTCCATCATGTCAGACCAAGGATTATTAGCAACAATTCAATGCTTGAGAATTGCAGTCCATAATGCTTTTATTTATTGAAATTGGACGAGGTGCATGGGTATATCTAGGGCTCTAGAATCACTTGACAGTTGACTCTGTGAGATTTGTATGGGGATTTGGGAATCCATATAGGATACGAGCGGGCTAAGAAAATAAAAGCAAAAGTAAAGAAAGTTATAGTTGAGTGTTGCAAAGGGGACTTACTAATCTGATGCAATTGCCAATAGTATCTGATAGTTATGATTTATGATGCCATACTAGTTAATCTTGGATTTGTATGGATACTCTCTTAGCAAATATTGGATTCTAATATTTGTTGACCCAAAAATCTGATTCCTGATCAGCCTTGGACTTTGGATCTTTGTCTATTTTGAGGGGGTAAGAATATTTGGTGGCTTCTTCAGTAGTAATTAATGAAGCCTTTTTGCTTTGTTTGTGAGGGGGATAAGAACATTTGGTTGTTGTACAGGGAGCAGAAAAGGATGCCTATAAGAAGATTTGGTGAAGAAGGTGATAATTGATCTTGTTAGACAAGATATGGTGCTGCAACAAGAGGCTAAGTTTTGTGGGTTTGGTTAGGTTCTGGCAAAGAGGGGTGGGGAGGGGGTAGAGAGACTCTTGAAGGATGCTAAGAACTTTAGCGTGGTGATTGAAGGAAGCTCTTTTCTATATTGCGTCTATGGACTTCAACTTATGCCAAAGGAATCATGTTTGAAATTAGATAGCATGCAAGCTACATGACATGATTTTTTTTTTTTTATTTGAGATGGTTTTCTGATTTTCTTGAGTGGAGAGGGTGTATTAATTGAGACTATGATGCTAAGCAATATTTTAAGAATGCAACTGAAGGAGGTCATGCTGGTTATTGGTATTTTATTATCCATGAAGATCCATTGCAGTTGTGATTGACTTATCATTTCTACATACTATTATAATTTGATGGTAATTAGCTTTTATATGGCTGTTGGAGATTTCCTTTCTCAACTACTGGCAGACATGGTACTCCCTACCAATGCTTGGTTTTACTTTTGCATCTGCCTTTTCAATGTACGGTACGTGGTTCTTTTATGATGGCCTATTAGTGAGTTTTGGATAAGCGATGGAGCAAGTATGATTTGGCCCCGAGGGTTTTACTTGGTGGCCAAGGACTCCTACGTAAATTTGAACTTGATGAGGATCACAAATTGCGGTGTGACTATAGCTGAAGATTATTTGTAGTATGCTTCTTTGTGTCTATTGGAAGAAGATGAGACCAACGTTTAGCAGAGCAAAATGTAGGTTTGAGCTACCAGATACAGAGACAAACAACACATGCGACATGAATCAAGAAAACAACACTAATTTAGTTACTTTAATTGTGAATTGCATGCGCTGCTATGGGAGGGTTATCTAGTAGGATGTAACATTTTCAAATGCTGGGTATGGAAACTTAGAGAACATGCCAAATGAGAACTTCTTTACCTCTGTGAGTTCAGTAGCTACGGTTATCACATTTTACTTGTAATTGATTACCATATGTGTGTTAGTATTCCATATTAGAATATTTGATGCACTAGGAAAATGTAAAATACTCGATGAATTGATGAAATATTCTAATGTTTCATTGTCTAGATTTAGTTGTACTTTAGAATTTGACTCGGGTCTTGGGCTTCTTAAACATTGATCATGGTATCGATCTACGTCAATATTGTAGGCTGTCATAGGGTGGAAGGACCTTTTCTGCACACCATTTAATATCATGGTCAATTTTCTGTAAACAATTATATTTACTATGCTGTTTTAATGTTGCAACTATGAATGTTGCTTTTCCTGTTCATTGTCCTCTCTAAAAGAATGCTATCATACCATAAATTGCAGGCAGCAAAAGAGGAGAGAAGCTGAAGAAAAAAGATCGAGTGAGAGAAAATATGACAGAAGATCATGACCTGATTGAATTTTGAGATCATCAGTCAAGGTTTTTGTTTATTCCTGCAGTTCTGGATCATTATAGAAGTATTGATTTGACACCTTGCTAATGAAAATAGTATTGAATTGAAATGATCTTTTATTGCTTGGTTGCTCTCTCCGGTTTCAATGTTCTTCACTTTTAAAATATATACAAGCATTACTAAAACTCATTAAGGCGGCACTAAAACACTCTTGCAGGAGAGAACCTTCTGGCTATACCAGAGTTGTTTGCTTGCAATTGGGAGATAATTCTTCCATGCTTAAAGAGTTTCATCTTGTTTAGCGCGGCTATATGTTGGATTGGTGGGATACTCCTAGCAACGCCCAACTAAGCTGTTGATGGAAATTTCCTTGCAAGTTACCGGAACTATGTCTGTCAGCTGGTGATAATAATAATTCTTGTAGGCTGATAAAGTTTAGCATTTAGTTGAAGGTGCATTTCCAGTTATGGCTGTTGCAGCAGGTGATGTCCACAAAAGTCATAGAGCTTTCATTTTACTTTGTTATCTTGACATCCAAGATGACAGCCTCAGCTTCTTCAGCATCTAGGTGAAAACATGGCAGTTCTGTTTTTATTTGGTCGAAAGAACAATGGGAGTGCAAAGGAACTGGTGGGAAAGAAGCGTTATCACTGCTCAAAGTCTGAACTCCAGGAGGAATGCATTGTAGGCTAATCAGCAGAGCTAGGCAATGCAGGGCAGCTGGGTGGATAAAGAGTAACTGCAGTTAAAATAAAAGCATATATATATATATATATATATATATATATAAAGCCAGCAGGAGCCCGTCACAAGTTCGTAGAGTATGAGGATGTAGGGGAAGCAGTGGGAGAAAGAGGTTAAATTGCTGTTTAAAAATAGGAGAGTATTAAAAAAAAGACTCATTTCAGGTAAACAGTTTATCATGTTTTGTGGATATCTTCCAACTATGATTTTTTGCTCCCCGATTATGTTTTGTTGTTTTGTTCCAACAATTTTTACTTCTGGTAAGATTGTTTGATTGGCTAAAGAAAAAAGATTCGTTATCGATTTCATTATGATGCCATTTGTTCAAGCCTGGCCCTGGCCTGAATTTATGTGATGGGTAGTTGAGCCCTTTAAAGATGGCTGCTATTTAAATTTCCAACATTTACGAGGCTCTTCCTTAAATAAGCAATCAAGGTGATCTCTCACCTCTCTTGGAGCCTAAGGTAGTGTTTGATTCCAAAAACACTATCCCGGGATAAATATACGGGATAGTATTTTTTCAGGGGATATCCCTGTGGATATCCCCTGATTATCCCATGAAAGGTATCAAATGCAAAAAAACTTGGAACAACTTTTTGTTATCCCTTTTGTTGTATTTGATTGAGGGGATAAAAGAGAGGATATCCCCAAAATATTTTTTTTAAACCCCAAACTATCCCCAACAGCCGGCCTCGTGGTACCAAAGGTAGCCCTCAGATAGCGAACACGAAGCTGGAAAACCTAAAATCGGAGATCGTGAACACGAACCCTCGCAGGAGCCCTCTCAGATAGCGAACACGAACCCTCGCAGGAGACTCCAGCCGATTGTCCAAGCTGGAGATTGCGAGACAACGAGATGAAGATGGTCTTCTGGGGTAGCCCTGTCTTCACGGGAGAGCGAGTCGAAGACGGGTTTATAAAAGGCGAGGAAACGAAGGATCGGAGTTTGAATCAAGACGGGAGGAGAAGGTTTTGGTAGGGAGGAGGGAGACGGGAGCAGGTTCCGTGGATGGAGACGGGAGCAGGAGAGAACCCTAGGGAGACGGCCGCTCGGGGAGGATGGAAATGAATCAAGACGGCCGCTCGGAGGAAAACTAGGGCACGATTTTATTTTTTTCAAATGACAAATCTGCCCTTATGGGATAGCTGAAGGATAACCTGCTGTTTCTGGGTTCCATAGGAAATAAGTTCAGGGGATAACCCATGGTTAAACATGGGTTATCTCCTTTGAAAACTTTTCAGCATTATTCCTTATAGCTATAGCATTTAGGAATAAGAAGGGATATCCAGGAAATATCCCCCTTATCCCTCGTATCAAACATAGCCTAAAAAGAATGAAGCCTGAGCCCAGCACCACATGTTTCAAAGACTGTTAGGAAATATAATAATGCTGAAACCTCTAATCTATTTTGCCGAGCTCAGTTGCGTGAAGATAAGCACAACCCTTTATAGCCGATGCTCAATCGAGGAATCTCTCAAATAATTGAAAAGCAAGAGGTCCCGTCCCTGCCATATCTTAATCGGCTTTATTGGCGCTGGGTCATATCCTTATCCTTTCTGATGCTTTTACCCTGATGTAGGCTCTTCTTTTCCCCCTTAATTGCAAACATACGTAGGGCAAAGTCTATTCAAATGCCATGCACCTCAGCTATCCAAATGCACTGCCTTTATGTCTCTACTTGTGGGACTCGATCTCCGGCTTCCGTCTATTAAGCGATGGCAACCTACCAACTTCGCGATGATGCCAGCAATTCTTTAGATCAACTTGTATGCACACTTTTTTTTAGGGTAAAATTTCATTGGATCGATGGCCAGGGAGGGATCACAGGATTCGATCCCCTTTATTATTATTATTTGGTGGTAACTTCTAAATTCCCTCCCTCTGGTTGAAAACTTCCCAGCATGCCCTCATTGTTTAAAACTTCACTAGAAATCCCACCTTTTCTAGGTTAGAGGTAAATGTGGAGGGAGCCTTGTTTAAACCTTTTCTTTAAATTTTTCCCCTTCTTACTAAAGGTGTAGTTCTTTGTAAATAGATATGTGACTTGCTAACAGTTATCATATCTAGTTCGACTGGTACAACGCGTTCCGACCAAGACAGAGTTTGGAAAAAAAAACCCGAGTCATCTTGCAAATTGGATGAAACTTTCCTTGCATGGCTTTTTTTTTTTTTTTTTGTCTATACCTCTAGCAATTTGAGCTTTAGTTAACCGTTTGACATCAATAGACTCAGTAGTTTGGGAATAGGTTAATAACAGATATTATGCTTAACATCTTAAAGATGCGTTAAAGTTAAATATAACGAAGTGGAAAATAAAATGTTAAAAAAAGAGGGAACCTCTCGACAAATGGATCGAACTATTTTCAGATCATCGTGGAACTAATTTTCAAGCACTCACATTTGCAATGCGTTTCATTTACATAAAAATGCTATACTAATCACTGAAACTTATTTACATGCTAAGCAAGTTTACGATAGTTTGAAGAGAATGCTCTTCGATGGGAGAGGGCTGCGAGCATGAACCACACGCACCAGCAAAGTTATGGGAACAACACCGTGGAAGCTATTTTGAGTCACAAACACAATGCTATGGCCGGTCAATGAACCAAAGAAAAAAAAAAAAATAGGAATCCACCTCTCCAAAATCTTGATATTTCTTGCATGTTGCTCCTTAAATTTTTTTAATGCAAGAAAGTTGGTCCTCCAAAAGGTAGAAATCTACTTACCAATTAGCTTGCATGATTTAATCGGACCAAGCCATGTCATGGAAATCAATCAATTTGCTAATTTTAATTTTAATATATAATCTTATTATTAAGTTTTATTTTTAGTATGATTTTATATCAAATTTAATATTTGAATGAGAGTTGATGTCTCCTACATACACTTACTTTTAATATATTATATAAAATAATTTTTAATATATTAATAAAAATTTTTGGAGAAAACTTTCCTCGTCAAACCAAATGAAGGATGTTTTAATTCAGTTTATCTCCAATTTACGTATGAATATCTAAAATTCAAACTCAGTCTTCACCATTCACATTATCATTTTAATGGGACTGTAAAATATACTGTGGTTACATATTTTCTTACTCCATGGCATCCATTATCAAGCATAGCTTTTATAATACTCGAACCATAACAATTAATTAAGAGTATGGCAAAGATTTTTCTAGCATTTTGTCTATAATTTTGGAAGAAAGAAGCGCAAAATCAAATGACGACGTCCAACCAATGCTCCTTAATCATCAGGAAAAATGATGTTTCTTGGTAAAAAAATAATCAAAATTGGGTGACCATCTAAGATTTTTGATTTGCCGAAAAAATCTTTGTGCATCAACTTTCGGATGCATAAAGCGCGAATGTCGATCAATTTATGTTAATGCCATCACACGTGCGATATATATTATAAATTAAATAATAATATGTACGATAGCATAAGCATACGGATTAATCGTGCATTTTATGCACGTATGCGCAAAGACTTTTCTTTGATTTGCCTACGACGAGATTCCACAGCCCGACTCCGTCCTCAGAAGTGGTCCAAAAAGATCAGGTACACGTGCTCGTTGTCAGAACCAACTACGTTATAAACGCGAGTAAAACATAGTGATGAAGTAAAATGTAGACAAATCTCTCTCTCTCTCTCTCTCTCTCTCTCTCTCTCATTTTAAAAATATAAAAACAAGAAAGAAAGAAATCAATGGCTTGATTGATTTCTAACATATGTTGTTGATCTCTAACAACCATCGATGAAGTGTCGATTAGCCATCAATTAGCCTCTAGCAACTGGACTGATTACTTCAAGACGAAGTAAAATATAAATAGTTTTTTCTCTCTCTCTCTCTCTCTCTCTCTCTCTCTCTCTTTTTAATTCAAAAATATTAAAAAAAGTTAAAAAAAAAAAAATCAAAGGCTTGTTTGATACAATTGTTAGGATCAACAAATAGATAGCTAATTTTTAATAATAATTTTTCTCTCTACTTTCTGAAAAAAAAGGAAAGAAAGAAAAAGGTTGAGAGCTTTTCCGATACATTTATGGCCTTTGGATCGAGAGCGGGCATAAATCGAGTTTTTTTTTTAAAAAAAATCTTTTATGCAGTGAAGGTAACGTTGGTCGACTAGTGGTGGCTTCTCACGTGACGCTGACTCAAACCACCGACGGCTGTCTACTGCTCTCTGTCAGGCTGACTCACCCCTTTGAATTTTCTTTTCTTTCTTTTATAGAACTGCCGAAAACCAAAAACTAAAACAAAAAAGAGAAAAAGCTGCTGCTTTTAAAAATTAGAAAAGTTATAAAGTGGCCGTGGTAGTCCATACGCTGATGATAGGCATCATTGGCATCAGCTCAGAGGCCCCATAGCTAGGGTTGAGGGCTTCATGAATTGAACAATATATTAATCTACTCCTTGTGCTTAAATGAAATGGATCTTAATATGGCTTTTCAGCATCGTCAGAATAAACGGTGAAAGCAACTAATGGAGTCCTATCTAGCCTTCGGGGTCCCCTCAGCCTTTGAGACCCTCTCGATTCCAGACCCAGCGTCCCCTCGGCCTCGGTCTCGAGCTTCCGCCTCGATCTCAGCCTCGAGCTTCCGTCCCGGTCTAGCCTCTGGGACGGGCAACCCGCTGTCTCGAGCCGTCTGACACGTCCACGTGGCCTACCAACCGCCTATAGCGGCCACGTGATCCACCACTCGCCTGCAGCAGCGCATGGTCATACCCCGTAACGGCGCGCGCCTGGTGCAGCCAGGTGCAACCAGGTTCGTCTGCGACCCGTAGCACCGCGCTTGGCAGGTGGCAGGTAAGGTAAGACACTTCTGACATGCCCAGTATCAGTTGCGATCCGTCAATGTCAGCCTTGCCTTCCGTCTGTTACCGGACAACGGCACCTCGAAATCAGTAACCTTCTAGAAACAGAAAAAGAGACCTTCGAACAGGTATAAAGGCCCACACTCACGACGAGAGAAGGATTGAAAAAAATTCAAGTTCTCTAGCTCTTTTCTGCTAGTAACTCTTGTCTATTCCCAGGTTGCTGACTTGAGCATCGGAGGATCCCCATCGGGGCAACTGATCTTCAAGGACTTTCTTGCAGGAGCTCATCGCGGAGGAGGATATCCGTTCCTCAGCGTTGAAGGAAGGTGACTTGGCGTCAACAGATCTTTCCTGCTTCATGATTGTGGAAATATTGTGCCACATTAGCTATTTTATTCTTGTATATAATAAAAATAACTTTCATATGTAGCCATGTTCAAAGGTGAGACCAAATGTGCGTTGTATAACTTTGATCATCTCATCGATGGAAGTAGGTATAAATTAGAGCGTCTCCATTATAGGATTACTTGAAGGATGTTTCTTGGTAAGAAAATCTTAATCTTAGTATCATCCTCAACATATGATTCATTCATGACTTAATTTTTAGTTTATGAATGCATTTCACTCATTGTTAAAAGTAGAAATGTAGAGAAATATAGGTTTAAATGATGTAAAAGCATTTATTTATATCTTTTACAAAGTTGATAGACATTAAGCTGGAGCAATATTATTATTGGTCACATGTCATCCAGTCATGCAGTGGGGAATATATAGTGAAGAATAATGCGTTAGCTTATCTTCATTTAAAGTTAGTGGTGAATTCTTTTTTGTTATCTTCTTTCCCTGCTTTTCTTTTTTTCTCTAACTACCCCTTCTCCCACCCCCGCCCCACCCCCCCCCCCCCCCCCCCCCCCCCCCCCCACAAAACTTCTGCCATTTTCAATTAAAATATTTTTAAAAATAAAAATTTATTAAAAAAAGCTATCATTTAAGCCGCACAGAATTGTTAAAATGGCCTTTCACCCTCAATTTAAATTTATTCACAGCCTTTTATAAGCATATAAATAATTAATAATGTGAATCTTAATAAAAATAATAAAATAAAAATAGCAATAGACAACTATTTTATGTTATCTTTCATCAAGTAATATTTAAAAATTAATAAAAATGATAATGATTAGACTTACATATTTTAAAAGTTGACAACTTATTTGCTATCACTCCATGGCCAACTCCAATCCGAAGGTTTGATGCCAAATTAATATCTAGATGCCACTTGCATTATCATCAGTTTTGCACCTAAGCCTCATCTATTTTTTAAGTTAATTTTAAATTCAATAGAACAAAAATTTTTAATTAAATAAGTCAAAAAAAATTATGACAGGATAATGTCCTTGAAGGTTTCCCACGTGAATGGACCAAAGTACGGTCATCATCGCCGGCGGTGGGTTTCTTCCTGGCTCTGTTCCGGCGATCCTGTCACCATCTTCGGTCTGCAGTGCATCCCTGATGGCTTCAGCTGCTGTTCTTAGCCCGGGTGTTTCTGATGGGGCTCCGTCGACCGGTAGGGCATGGAATCGGCCATCCGGCGGCCAATTTGAATGGGTTGCATCTTCTTCTTCTGCAGAGATTGCGAAGCTTGAGAGCCTCTTTCCTGAAATAATCCAAGTCCCTATTCATGTTTTGGAGGATGAAGTCTGTGGATGGGAGAATTCCTCAATCATTGCCCGGAGCCTCGGTCGATGGGTGCCGCTGAGGCAATCGTTCGTGAGTTCCATCGTGCTGGTGTTGCTGGTGAGATTGCTGCCTTCTCCCTGGCTAACCGCCACTACATCTTCCGATTTTCTGATCCGAATGGTAGAGAGCTGGTTCTTGGGAGGCCTCTGGTTGTTAATGGTCAGTTAATTGTGTTGGGTGCTCCCTCCACGTGGGGAGGGAACCGGCCCATGATAAAAAACTGTATTACCGTTTGTTATGGAGCTGTTTTCAAAAAGGGAAAAAAAACCCGGAAATAAAGTAGGGGGAGAGAGATCTGTATGTGGCAGATACGAGAAAAGAAAAATCTCAGATTGGGGGGAGAGAGCTGTGTGCGGCCTGAGAGAGATCCAGAGAAGCCCAGGCTTAGGAGAAATCCTGTGCAACCTCAGGAGGTCGATACGGACGAGTCTGAGAGCAGATTTGGGGGCACGAAAGGGCAACCACACGTTGGTGAGATCCTTCTTGTACCCACATCAACTATTATTTTAAGTTCGAAGTGTTTCCTGATTTTTTGGCCAAAAAGAAATTAGGAGAAAAGTTGTAATCTTTTATTAAGATTAGTGAAGTGCTCTCGGAATTTGCCCCATGGTTTTTCCCTTTCACATTGGAGGGGTTTCCACATAAATTTGGTGTTTTTGTGTGGTGTTTGGTTTTATTCCGTATATTCTGTGATTGTGGTAGATCGGTATATTTTTCTGTGATTGTGCACGCATAGTTTTTTCATTAAAACACGTTCCACATATTTGTTATGAGGGTGATTGAGGGTGTATTCCCAATAATTGTGGTATCAGAGCAAGGTTGCAAGCCCAGAACAAATTATTTGAGCGTGCCACAGATGGATTCTACCACTAATACTAGCAGGATGATTAGTCTCAATGTTAGTAATTGGTTGATTTGGAAACCAAAGATGATGGATCTCTTGTATTGCAAAGATTTAGCCAAGCCGATTGAGAAGATGGGAGAGAAGCCAGAAAAATATGATGATGAAGATTGGGCTACTATGGATAGAAAAGCAATAAGTGTCATCAGGCAATGGGTGGATGACACAGTATTCCATCATATTTCAAATGAAACCTCAGCCTATGAACTATGGAAGAAGTTAGAAGGGTTGTATGAGAGGAAAACTGCCGGAAACAAAGCATACTTAATCAGAAAGCTTGTAAATCTGAAGTACAAGCCGGAAAAATCAATTGCAGAGCACCTAAATGAGATGAAGAGCATTGTGAACCAGCTGGCCACAATGAAGATGCTTATGGAAGATGAACTTCAGGCACTCCTGTTGTTGAGTTTTCTACCTGATAGTTGGGAGACATTGGTGGTGTCATTGAGTAACTCCGCCCCTGATGGAGTTATCACCATGAGTCAGGCTACTGGCAGCTTGCTCAATGAGGAGGAAAGAAGGAAGGGAACTGGAGAGTCTCAAACACAGACAAATGTACTTGTCACAGAGGGCAGAGGGAGACAGTTTACTAGAAAAGAAAACAATAGAGGCAGAAGCAAATCCAGACCAAGGAAGGAAATCGAATGCTACCATTGTCATAAGAAAGGACACTACAAAAGTGAATGTAGACTGCTAAAGAAGAAGAACATGAAGGCGGTAAGGCAGAAGATAAGAAAGATAGAGAGGTAGCAGCAGTTGCCTCAGGAGAAGACATCATTCTATTTACAGAATGTGTTGATCAGTGCTTAGCCACCACATCAAATCAGGTTGATTGGGTGGTGGATACTGGAGCTTCTTATCATGCCACACCCAGGAGAGAGTTCTTCACATCCTACAGGATAGGTGATCTTGGTGTGATCCGAATGGGAAACAATGGTGTTTCCAAAATATGTGGGATAGGAGAAGTAGTGGTCCAGACCCGTGAAGGCAGCAGATTGATACTCAAAGAGGTCAGACATGTTCCAGATCTCAGGATGAATCTCATCTCAGCAGGCAAGCTAGATGAAGAGGGATATGTTAGCCAGTTTGGGGGAGATCAATGGAAGTTAATCAAAGGTGCTATGGTGATTACCAAAGGACAGAGATCATGCACATTATACAAGTTGCAGTCCAGTTTGGTTAGGGGAGAGGTATGCGCAGCAGAGCATGATACTGCAGATTTGTGGCACAAGAGATTAGGCCATATTGGCGGGAAGGGATTGCAAACTCTCGTCAGGGCAGGGGTCTTACCAGAGATACAGGACAAAGTTCTCAGTGATTGTACCCACTGTGTGGTGGGTAAGCAGCACAGGGTGACATTTTAGAGTAGCTCCAAGAAGAAGACTGGCCTTTTGGAGCAAGTGTACTCAGATGTGTGCGGACCCATGAGGGAGAAGACCTTAGGAGGAGCCTCATATTTCGTCACATTTATAGATGATGCTTCCAGAAAGGTATGGTTTTTGTTTTAAAGTCCAAGGACCAGGTGGCAGCAGTTTTTGAGTTTTTCTACAGGCTTGTGGAGAGGCAGACAGGAAAGAAGTTGAGATGCATTCGTACAGACAATGGGGGAGAGTATAGGAGTCTTTCACCAGTACTGCAGAGCACAAGGCATCAGACATGAGCAAACAGTGCCAAAGACTCCACAGGAGAATGGAGTAGCTGAGAGAATGAACAGGACAATATTAGTGGAGAGAGTCAGGTTCATGCTCTCCCAGTCCAAGTTGCCCAAGAGCTTTTGGGGGGAGGCAGTCCAGACAGCATGTTATTTGATAAATAGATCTCCCTCATCAGCTCTAGATGGAGAGGTGCCAGAGAAGGTGTGGACAGGCAAGAATGTCAGATATGATTATCTAAGGATTTTTGGTTGCAGGGCATTTGTGCATGTGCCTAAGGATGAGAGGACAAAGTTAGATGACAAGACAAGACAATGTATCTTTCTGGGGTTTGGTGATGAGCAGTTTGGCTATAAGCTGTGGGACCCATTGATAGGAAGGTAGTCAGGAGCAGAGATGTCATATTCTATGAGGATCAAACCATAGAAGACATCAAGAGGGCAGAGCATCAGTCTAAGTCAGATATGTATGGCCCAGTAGATATAGAGCCTGTCAGTCCTCCAGCAGTTCATGCAGATGAGCCAGAGAAACAGCCAGTACAGGTGCAGATGAGCAGCAGCCTACACCTATTGAGGATACAGATTAGGAGATTCAGATCCCTGAGGAGGAGCTACCGACAGAGGTAAGGAGATCCACGAGAGCAAGGCAACCATCTAGTCGGTATTCAGTGCATGAATATATCATGTTGACATATGCAGATGAGCCAGAGTCATATGAGGCGGCCCATGTCAGTGAGCAGCGGGAGCAGTGGCAGAGAGCTATGCAGGAGGAGATGGACTCTCTTCTGCATAATCATACATATGACTTGGTAGCTAGGCCCAAGGGGAGAAAGGTACTCAGAAACAAGTGGGTCTACAAGGTAAAGGCAGAAGAGAAAAGCTCACAGCCTAGATATAAAGCACGACTAGTTGTGAAGGGCTTTGCACAAAAGAAGGGAGTTGATTTCGATGAGATATTTTTCCAGTAGTGAAGATGACCTCAATCAGGACGGTGTTAGGATTGGCAGCTAGCATGAACATGGAGGTAGAGCAGTTGGACGTGAAGACAGCATTCTTGCACGGTGACTTAGAGGAAGAGGTCTATATGGAGCAGCCTGAAGGTTTCAAGGTGAAAGGCAAGGAGCACATGGTGTGCATACTCAGAAAGAGTCTGTATGGTCTCAAGCAGGCGCCCCGGCAGTGGTACAGAAAGTTTGAGGCTTTCATGGTACAGGTTGGTTATAAAAGAACAACCACAGATCATTGTGTCTTCATTAGAAGGTTCCCTGGAGGTGATTTTATCATCCTTCTCTTATATGTGGATGATATGTTGATTGTTGGGCAGGACTCCAGCAAGATTGCCACACTGAAGAAGGAGTTAGGGAAAGCTTTTGATATGAAGGATATGGGGCCAGTGAAACAAATATTGGGGATGCATGTATTCAGGGATAGACAAGCATGCAGGTTATGGTTGTCCCAGAAGAAATACATAGAGAAGGTGCTTCAGAGATTCAGCATGAGCAATGCCAAGTCACTGGCATGTCCACTAGCTGGACACTTCAAGCTGAGTTCAGAGCAGAGCCCAGCCTCAGAGGAAGAGAAGCAGGAGATGAAGAGAGTCCCTTATGCCTCAGCCGTGGGTAGTCTTATGTATGCTATGGTCTGTACCCGACCAGACTTAGCATATGCAGTTGGCTTAGTGAGCAGGTTCCTAGCGAATCCAGGAAAGGAGTATTGGGCAGCACTCAAGTGGATCATGAGGTACTTGAGAGGTACAACTAGCTTGAGTCTTTGTTATGGACAGGGAGAACCTGTGTTACAGACATATACAGATGCAGATATGGCAGGAGATGTTGACTCCAGGAAGTCCACATCCGGTTACTTGGTTACATTTGCAGGAGGTGCAATTTCATGGCAGTCCAAGTTACAGAAGTGTGTTGCATTATCGTCCACAGAGGCCGAGTACATAGCAGTGACAGAAGGATGCAAGGAGATATTGTGGCTGAAGAGATTTCTTCAGGAGCTGGGTGTTAGACATGATACTTATGTGGTCTATTGTGATAATCAGAGCACTATTCACCTGAGCAAGAATCTGACTTTTCACTCCAAGTCGAAGCACATTGATATGCGTTATCACTGGATCAGACAGGTCTGGAAGAGAAGCAGTTGCTGTTGGAGAAGATCCATACAGATGATAATGGGTCAGATATAATGACAAAGTCATTACCTATCAAGAAGGTTGAAGCTTGTAGAAAGAAAGCAGGCTTGGTGGATTTCCCACGTAGTCGGGAGGGGGAGATATTGTTGGGTGCTCCCTCCACGTGGGGAGGGAACCGGCCCATGATAACAAACTGCATCACAATTTGTTACGGAGCTGTTTTCAAAAAGGAAAAGAAACCCGGAAATAAAGTAGGGGGAGAGAGATCCGTATGTGGCAGATACGAGAGAAGAAAAATCCCAGATTGGGGGGAGAGAGCTGTGTGCGGCCTGAGAGAGATCCAGAGAAGCCCAGGCTTGGGAGAAATCCTGTGCAACCTCAGGAGGTCGATACGGACGAGTCTGAGAGCAGATTTGGGGGCACGGAAGAGCAACCACACGTTGGTGAGATCCTTCTTGTACCCACATCAACTATTATTTTAAGTTCGAAGTGTTTCCTGATTTTTTGGGCAAAAAGAAATTAGGAGAAAAGTTGTAATCTTTTATTAAGATTAGTGAAGTGCTCTCGGAATTTGCCCCATGGTTTTTTCCCTTTCACATTGGAGGGGTTTCCACATAAATTTGGTATTTTTGTGTGGTGTTTATTTTTATTCTGCATATTCTGTGATTGTGGTAGATCGGTATATTTTTCTGTGATTGTGCACGCATATTTTTTCATTAAAACACGTTCCGCATATTTGTTCTGAGGGTGATTGAGGGTGTATTCCTAACAGATTGCAGTCAAGGAATGGCAACCGGAGTTTGTCCCGACGGCTGATTCCCTTCGATCTGCTTTGGTTTGGATCCGGCTCCCCTGCTCCCGATGGAGTTCTGGAATGAGGAAATCTTGGCTAAGATACTTTCTGTAACAGGGGAGTTCTGCTTCGCTGATGAAGCTACACGAATGAAGACTCGGGGGGGTATGCTCGGGCTTGTGTTCGTGTGGATCTTAGCAAGCCTTTAAGGCCGGGGGCACGAGTCAGGGGAAGCAGTATCCGTTCTGGCAGCAGTTCAGTTTTGAAAGCGTGGAAGGAATCTGCGAGTCTTGTGGAGCTCTACACTTTGCTGGAAGCTGTGCTGCGATAGCTGAGCATGCTGCGTCCTCAGATGGCCCTTGCTACGGGCCATGGATGGCAGCTATTCGCCGTCGCTGGTCAGCACAGTTGCAACCTCTTGGTCCCCGCTCTGTTTCTCTCAGGGAGGAGCGCTCTTCCCCTGCTTTGGATGAGGGCTGGCAGGTTCCTAAGAATCCTGTGCATAGGCCGTAGGCGTGAGGGCAAAGTCCCCCTGGGCGGTCGCTCCTCTCCGTTGAAGCCGTTGGTTCCAGGCAAGAATGACTCTGATGCTGCGTGCCGGTCCAATAGCCCCGTGCC
>UESW01004578.1:204159-269447 GCA_900491605.1 Calamus simplicifolius | reverse complement strand
CCCCAGACGCTGGATCCTAAGGGCGGTTTTACTCCTCTCTCGGCTCCGATCTCCCACATCCTATTAGAGATTGAGGAGGAGCCTTACTTTCAACGCCCACGTCCCCTAAAGTCAGTAAACCCCCACAACAAAGAGCTTTACTGTCGGTATCACCAAGACTATGGGCATGACACGAAGATTGCCGCCAGTTGAAGAAGGCCATTAAAAAGTTTGTCCAGCAGGGCCACTTGGGCAGGTTCGTTCGAGGAAACCTTGCGGCCCCAGGCGCGTCGGCACCCCCAGCGCCTCAGATTTGCTTCAACAATGCCCCAACGGAAGGAACAATAGCATGACCTCATGAGGGGTGAGCAGCAGCTCGGGGAGCCGACGGAAGGAAGCAAGCTGGCATCAAAATGGGAAGCTTCTCCCCGCATTCGGAACGCGGACGGTATTATCAGTAGCTTGCCGATTCTTTAATAAAGTATTATTTAGAATATCCTTATCTTACCATGCTCTTGGGATGAGTATTTCTTAGACAGAGACCGACTCCGCGTCGGCACCAAAGACCGGCTCCGCATCGGCACCAAAAACCGGCTCCGCGTCGACACCAAAGACCAACTCCGCGTCGGCAACAAGACCGGCTCCGCGTCGGCAACAAAGACCGACTCCGCGTCGGCACAAAGACCGACTCCGCATCGGCAACAAAGACCGACTCCGCATCGGCAACAAAGACCCGCAAAGGCAAATAGCTGCAAAAAAAAGCTAAGTATACTACACTGAGAAAAGTTTCTTTAGTATCTGAATGCATTACAGGAAAACCAGCAAAGACCGACTTCACGTCGGCAACAAAGACCGACTCCGTGTTGGCACCAAAGACCGACTCTGCGTCGGCAACAAAGACCGACTCCGTGTCGGCACCAAAGACCGACTCCGCGTCGGCAACAAAGACCGGCTTCTGCGTCGGCACCCAAGACCGGCTCCATGTCGTCACCCTCAAGCTCAAGACCTGCGGATTCCAATCAACAGAGTTTCCTGGGGGGGCAGATCAACCCTGCAGAAGGAGGCCATGTTCTTTAAAGAAAAAGGCACCTTAGCCCGGCCCAAGCGCCCTCTGGTCACCCTCCGGGTTCAAAAGGTTCTCGACGGCCTCAACTTTGCCTCATCGGCTTCATATTTGCCTCAACGGCTAACTGACGAGCATCCCCCAAAAAAAGTTAGCATACGCTACTTTCAGTGGCGGGCCTGAGGTAATCAATTCACCTCCAAAAAATTTCTTGAAGTTCTACACTCCTTTCACTTAGCTGATGCAGAGCATGCAAGCTCAAGGAGTGTGGGGGCATTTGATGGAGCCCTCATGGAGAATAAAAAAATTTTTGGACGGCCCAAGACCGTCGGCCCCAAAGGCCGACGGCTCCAAGACCGACGGCCCCAAAGGCCGACACCTCCAAGACCGACGGCTCCAAGACCGACGGCCCCAAAGGCCGACACCCGACGGCCCCAAAGGCAGACACCTCCAAGACCGACGGCTAAAGGCCGACATCTCCAAGACCGACGGCCCCAAAGGCCGACACCCGACGGCCCCAAAGGCCGACATCTCCAAGACCAACGGATCCAAGTCAGTCAGCCCCAAAGGCCGACACCTCCAAGACCGGCACTTCCAAGCCAGCCGGTCCCGGCGTGTCCAAGCTAGGCGGCCCGGCACCTCCCAGGCGGTCCCGGCATCTTCCCGGCCAGCCCCTACTTCTCCAAGCAAGTCTGCCCCAGCATCTTCCCAGCCGGCCCCGCTTGATCCAAGTCGGCCCCCGGCGCTTCCTTCCCAGCCGGCCCCGGCGCTTCCTTCCCAGCCGGTCCCGCCCGATCCATCCCAGCCATCTCCTGTCCCGCCAAGTCGGCCAAGGCCATCCTCGGCTGGCCCGACTCGGTCCCGGCGTCTCCTGTCCCATCGAGTCGGCCAAGGCCATCCCCGACCGGCCCGACTTGGCCCCGGCGTCTCCTATCGCGCCGAGTCGGCCAAGGCCATCCCCGGCCGGCCCGACTCAGCCCCGGCGTCTCCAGTCCCGCCGAGTCGGCCAAGGCCATCCCCGGCCGGCCCGACTCGGCCCCGGCATCTCCAGTCCGCCGAGTCGGCCAAGGCCATCCCCGGCCTTCCCGACTCGGCCCCGGCGTATCCAGCTCCGCCGACCCGACACTTCCCCTGGCGTCTCCAGTTCCGCCGAGTCGGCCAAGGCCATCCCCGGTCGGCCCGACTTGGCCCCGGCGCCTCCAAGTCCGTCAACCCCGCCCCGGCACTGTCTTGCCAGCGGGATTGGCCCCAGCCATCTCGGGTCGACCCGGCTCGGCCCTGACAAGTCGGGATCTTCCAGTTCCCGCCAGATCAGCCCCAACGGCTCAAGAAACCGCCTCTCTGACGCGCGTCGCCCGACAGTGCCTGACGCGCGCCGCCCAATAGCCCCGCCGGCTGATGGGACGTAGCCCACTGACCAGCCCAGATTCACGCAAAGGCTCAGCAGATCTTCTGACTCAAGCAATCCCACGTGATCGTGCCAGAATCAACCCCTATAAAATGTGAATCCACACACCAAATAGGTACACGCGATAACCTCCAAATCGCCATCTCAACTCTCAAAAAGAAATTCCTCCTCCCTGAGATCCCCTTTTTCCATACAAAATAGGGCTCATTCGAGCCCTTCTTCAGCTGTGACCTCAGTCACTAACTTGGCCGTCGGAGGGTCCCGTCGGAGCCCCCTCCGGCCCTGGGACTTCCTTGCAGGCAACCCGGCGAGGCGAGGATTCGAGGAGCACCTCCGTTTCCAACGTCCAGGAGAGATGATCGAGCGTCATAAAAAATGATAATGATTAGGCTCACATATTTTAAAAGTTGACAACTTATTTGCTATCACTCCATGGCCAACTCCAATCCGAAGGTTTGATGCCAAATTAATATATAGATGCCACTTGCATTATCATCAGTTTTGCACCTAAGCCTCATCTATTTTTCAAGTTAATTTTAAATTCAATAGAACAACAATTTTCAATTAAATAAGTCAAAAAAATTATGGCAGGATAATGTCCTTGAAGGTTTCCCACGTCAATGGACCAAAGTACGGTCACCATCGCCGGCGGTGGGTTTCTTCCTGGCTCTGTTCCGGCGATCCTGTCACCATCTTCGGTCTGCAGTGCATCCCTGATGGCTTCAGCTGCTGTTCTTAGCCCGGGTGTTTCTGATGGGGCTCCGTCGGCCGGCAGGGCATGGAATCGGCCATCCGGCGGCCGATTTGAATGGGTTGCATCTTCTTCTTCTTCTGCAGAGATTGCGAAGCTTGAGAGCCTCTTCCCTGAAATAATCCAAGTCCCTGTTCATGTTTTGGAGGACGAAGTCTGTGGATGGGAGAATTCCTCAATCATTGCCCGGAGCCTCGGTCGATGGGTGCCGCCTGAGGCAATCGTTCGTGAGTTCCATCGTGCTGGTGTTGCTGGTGAGATTGCTGCCTTCTCCCTGGCTAACCGCCACTACATCTTCCGATTTTCTGATCGGAATGGTAGAGAGCTGGTTCTTGGGAGGCCTCTGGTTGTTAATGGTCAGTTGATTGCAGTCAAGGAATGGCAACCGGAGTTTGTCCCGACGGCTGATTCCCTTCGATCTGCTTTGGTTTGGATCCGGCTCCCCCTGCTCCCGATGGAGTTCTGGAATGAGGAAATCTTGGCTAAGATACTTTCTGTAACAGGGGAGTTCTGCTTCGCTGATGAAGCTACACGAATGAAGACTCGGGGGGTATGCTCGGGCTTGTGTTCGTGTGGATCTTAGCAAGCCTTTAAGGCCGGGGGCACGAGTCAGGGGAAGCAGTATTCCGTTCTGGCAGCAGTTCAGTTTTGAAAGCGTGGAAGGAATCTGCGAGTCTTGTGGAGCTCTACACTTTGCCGGAAGCTGTGCTGCGATAGCTGAGCATGCTGCGTCCTCGGATGGCCCTTGCTACGGGCCGTGGATGGCAGCTATTCGCCGTCGCCGGTCAGCACAGTTGCAGCCTCTTGGTCCCCGCTCTGTTTCTCTCAGGGAGGAGCGCTCTTCCCCTGCTTTGGATGAGGGCTGGCAGGTTCCTAAGAATCCTGTGCGTAGGCCGTAGGCGTGAGGGCAAAGGCCCTCTGGGCGGTCGCTCCTCTCCGTTGAAGCCGTTGGTTCCAGGCAAGAATGACTCTGATGCTGCGTGCCGGTCCAATAGCCCCGTGCCGGTTTCAGATGCTGTTTCTCAGAAAGGGCTTCAATCCACTGAACCTGGGTCTGGTGATCTTACGGACCCAATCCATTTTCAGCCTTAGATTCTGGGGTTGAGTCTGCTAGTTCAGAGTTCCGCATCGGATTCTCTTCGGCCCCAGTTAAGAGGGCTCGACCGATTAAGTCTAATTCCAAGAGATTGACTCCCAGGCTCAACAAAGCCAAAGGCAAGGCCTCCCTTGTTGCTAAAGGGAAAGAGCCTACTTCTTTCATATTTCAGCTTCCTCCGATGTAGCACATGGCTCTGATACCCTACTTCGCCGGGGTACCAATAAACTTTGCTGTCTGAAGGGTGCTAACGTAGAGTCTATGCCTCGATCACCGCATCAGGAGTTGATGGCGGAATGAACTCACGAGGCTGCTGTCTCGCTGTTTCTCTCTCTATCTCTTTCTCTCTTTTTAATTTAAAAAGCATTAAAAAAAGTTTTTAAAAAAAAAAAAATCAAAGGCTTGTTTGATACAATGGTTAGGATCAACAAATAGACAGCTAATTTTTAATAATATTTTTTTTTTTTTTGAAAAAAAAAAGAAAAAGAAAGAAAAAGGTTGAGAGCTTTTCCGATACATTTATGGCCTTTGGATCGAGAGCGGGCATAAATCGAGTTTTTTTAAAAAAAATCTTTTATGCAGTGAAGGTAAACGTTGGTCGACTAGTGGTGGCTTGTCACGTGACGCTGACTCAAACTACCGACGGCTGTCTACTGCTCTTTATCAGGCTGACTCACCCCTTTGAATTTTCTTTTCTTTCTTTTATAGAACTGTCGAAAACCAAAAACAAAAACAAAAATAAAAACAAAAAAAAGAGAAAAAGCTGCTGCTTTTAAAAATTAGAAGAGTTATAAAGTGGCCGTGGTAGTCCATACACTGATGATAAGCATCATTGGCATCAGCTCAGAGGCCCCATAGCTGGGGTTGAGGGCTTCATGAATTGAACAATATATTAATCTACTCCTTGTGCTTAAATGAAATGGATCCTTCCTGCTTCATGATTGTGGAAAGATTCTGCCACATTAGCACTTTCATATGTAGCCATGTTTAAAGGTGAGATCAAATGTGCGTTATATAAACTTTGATCATCTCATTGATGGAAGTAGGTCTAAATTAGAGCGTCTCCATTATAGGATTACTTGAAGGATGTTTCTTGGTAAGAAAATCTTAATCTTAGTATCATCCTCAACATATGATTCATTCATGACTTAATTTTTTAGTTTATGAATGCATTTCACTCATTGTTAAAAGTAGAAATGTAGAGAAATAGGTTTAAATGATGTAAAAGCATTTATTTATATCTTTTACAAAGTTGATAGGCATTAAGCTGGAGCAATATTATTATTGGTCACTGATGACGCCTGATCATCGGTCTTGAACATCGGGAGAAGAGAGCTGCTTAATTCGCGGTCCCACGCCTGATCGGATGGCCTGCAAAAAGTTCCAAGACCGGAGAGATGCTCCGATGGAGACCCTCCGATGCTCAAGTCAGTAATCGGGGTCACAGCTGAGGGAGAACTCAGACGAGCTCTAGTGAGAAAAAATGAGTCCTTAAAAAGGGGAATCCCTTTTTGGGTATCAGGGTAGCGAGTGTATGAGTTTTCATACCTTGTTCCTGAGTGAACTTACCCTTTTATAGGGTGTTGACACATGCACAACCATGTGGAGTTCCGTAAGAAAGGAATGTTCGCGGGATTCGTGGGGTTGCATGAATTTGGGCTAGTTGGTGGGTCCTGTCCCATCGAAGAGGGAAAACGGCGGTTGGTGAGCTACGTCCCATCAATCAGTGGGGCTGACAAGTAGTTAGGTCCAGTCCCATCAGCGGCATGGCCAGTGGGTAGTTGGGCCTGGGGATGCCAAGCGACGCGGGTCAGAAGGACGGCGGCGTGAACAGCTAGGACCGTTCTGGGGCCGACTTGAGATAGCCTCGACCCTCCTGAGGGTGCGAGGCCTTGCAGGACCGACTCGGCTGACCTAAAGATGCCGGGCCGAGCGGGGACCAGGGAAGGTCGGGGCCGACTTGGCCGATTTGGAGATGTCAGGGCTGAGCGGGGCCGACCAGGGATGGTCGGGGCCGACTTGGCTAACTTGGAGATGCCGGGGCCGATCAGGAAGGTCGGGGCCGACTTGGAGATGCTGGGGTCGAGCGGGGCCGCCTTAAGATTTTGATTTTACCATAATTGCCCTCGTGGCTACGTCAGCCACATCAGATGCCCCTCCACCCTGAGCGCGAAGGGCCACGTGCCCGCTGCCCTTTGGGCGAGAGGGGTGTGAAAATTCAAAAAATGATTGCTCTTTAGTGCGCTTTTAATAGCTTGGTGAGCTGGCGCATCGTCCCGAGGCAGTGTCGCTTCGAAAATCTTTCATAATCATGCAGTAGGTGGGAGCTGATGTTAGCACCGGATGCCTCGAAGAGGAAGCCTGTTGGGGGAATGAAAAAAGGTAAAGGTCATTATCGCCTCTCCATTTTCTATGCCCCGCGATTGGTCGGGGATCAGCTGCTTAGGGCGAATCGAGGCGGCACGTCTCGGGCGCAGGCAAGATTTCCGGCGGACAGCTTGTGGCGCAATAGGAGAGTGTCACGTGGCGAGGCCTTGATTATCGTTGTCTAGAGATGGGGGTATAAAAGCGCCCCAAGGGCTTGGGGAAAGCTTTTACATTGCCATCGCCTTCTTCCAGCTTTCCTTCTCCTGAATTCTTCTGCAACCTGAGCCCCTTTTTGTCTTCAAATTCTCTTTGATTTCTAGGTTAGTTTCATCTTTCATTTTCATCCATGGACCGCCGTGCCGTTAGGGAGGATAAGAGGCTTATAGTAGAAACTTCCCATTCCAATAGTGAAGACCAGACCCCTTCAGTTAGCCAGATGCCTCGGTCGGTGGGTGGCGTTACCATCCGTGATCGACCGATGACAACCGGACCTCCATCTTCCTCGGCCTCCCCTATTAGGGTAGTTCCCGTGTCCTCCTGCCGTCCGGAACAACCTTCGGCGGTGAGTCTTGATCCAGCAGGTCCGTCAGGAGTAGCCTCAACTGTGACCCCCGAAGACGTAGAGGCCATTAGGGCTAAGTACATGGTCCCCGGCTTCATTCATCTGTCCGCGCCGGGGCCCGAAGATAGAGTGACCTCCACCTACCCTAGTCAGGCCACTCTGTATGAGGAATTTTTCTGGTGCGGGCTGCGCCTTCCTCTCCATCCCTTTTTCTGAACCTTTTAGACATGTATAGGCTAGTGCCGACGCAGTTGACTCCGAACTCAATTCGGATCATTTGCGTCTTTGTCATTCTTTGTTATTTCCAGGAGGCTCGACCCGGGCTATCACTGTTCCGGGCTTTCTACAAGCTCCGCCGCCAAGTGAGGGGGCCTGGTGGGCTTTCACCGCCAGGCCGGGTATGGCCTTCCCCCTAGGTCTTTCATCCAAGATTAGGGGATGGAAATCCCGCTTCCTTTTTGCCCATGTCGAGGGGGCGAGGACCGATTGGATGGAGCCGGACACTAGCTCCAATGATAATGCCACCGTGGGGGAGAGAGATAGGGAACTCTTCACCTAATTGTCCAACTGCCAAATCCCTGGCTACAAGGAACTCCTGTCCGAGGAGAACCTGATAGAAGTCGAGTTGGCCCCGGTAGTTGGTGAGCACGATGCCCGATTCCTTCTGTCTCGACCAGAAGATTGCTATACGCTGTTGCTAACATTCCTCATTTTGGATGCAGCGATGAAGTTCTCCATCGGTGTGTTTGAAGCTGCCTTGAAGCAAAAGAGGCCGGCAGCCGGGGAAACATCAAGGCCGGCGAAGAAAGCTCGAAGGAAGGAGTGGGCCGAGCCGGCTCAAGCCGCTGAAGTCCCTAAGGCTCCAACTTCTGCAGAGGAGCCAGCTGAGGAAGCGCCGGTTAGAGAAGTGGTCCCGAGGCCGACCGGGACCGAGATAGAGGAAGGAGAGATTCCGATCACCACCAAAGCTGTTGTGGTGATTGTGGATCTTGAAGAGGAAGCCCCTGCCGCCGCCGACGTGCCCGAGGCGGGGCAGGTTACAGTTGCCATCAGCCCTCCGGCTGCCGTCGAGCTAGAGACGGAGAGTGTTCCCCCAACTCGGAGAAGGGGAGCTAGTTTCCAGAAGGTCCAGAGCTGGGACAGAGGCGACCGAGAAGTAGAGGAATGAGTCGGGGAGCTCATCCCAACAATCAGCGCGCCGCCCGACTCGTCCTCGGGCTGAAGGGCCGCAGGAGAAGATGGCGCGGCCAGCACCTGTGCTCAGCTCGATGACAGCCGCTGGGCGGGCCGCCTATCTCTTGTCGAAGTTTTGGACTGCCGAGTCGAGGAGGAGACGCGGGGGATGAGCCACTCCGCGTTACTAGATATGGTGATGGTCTCTGTTGTCCAGGTAATCCTTTGAGTTCCTTTTATTTTCGGACGTGTCTTCGATATCTCAGTCTTCTTATGGTTAACATATTCCTCTGCTAGATGGCCAACGGTGCAATCGCCCTACGTGAGGCGATGTCTCATTCTGCGAACGCGCTTATAAAGTCCATGGTGGGCTGATAAGTACAAGAAGGAGAGCATGGCGCAGTCCCAGAGCCTTGCTCGACTTCATCAGGAGGCCAAGGCCCGAGAGAAGAACCTGGGCAGCCAAATAAGGGATGTGAATGCCGGGCCGAAGCTGAGAGTGGCTGGGCATCCGCAACCGAGGCCAAATTGGAGCTGGTCTCGGATCGGCTGAAGGCCGCCGCGGCACAGAATGAAGAGCTTGTCCGCCAGCTTTAATGCACTGAGGAGGAGGCCAGAGCGGCGCGAAATGAGGCTCGGGCTGCTGCAGAGAGCAGCCGCCGCGGAGAAGGCGGCGGTTGAGGCGGCCACGAGAAGGCTGGGGCTGTGGCCTACGCAGATGAGGCCAACGCACGAGCCGAAGAAGCCGAGGGCCGAGCCAGGGAGGCCGGGGCGCAAGCCCAGGAGGCCAAGGCTAGGGCACAGCAAGCGAGGCGAGGTGGGGCAGGCCATCTCCAGCTACAAGTCCTCGCCGGAGTTCGAGAAGGAGGTTCTCGAAGCCAGTCTCGATGCCTATGTTAAGGGCTTTGACATGTGCAAAACTAAGGTGTCCGCGGCTCTCAAAATTGACATCGCTGAGCTCGAGGGGATCCGCCCTGGGAATCTGATGAGGAGCCGGCGGGGGAAGAGGACGACGAGAGAGAGCCGGGCCCAAGCGAGCCCTGAAGAGTTGCCGTTTCTTTTTCCTTTTCCTTTTTGTAACCGGCCTTGGGCCAAATTTTGTACTTCATTTTCATTATCAATGAAGAAAAGCTTTTTATGAAGACACTTTTGTACTTTGTCTTGCCTGTTTCTTCTTTCCTCTGGGCCGAACATTTCATTGTGCGACTAACAATAAGACGGGCCCCGTACCTGTTGATGAGAGGGGACCTTTCTTCTAAGGTGTTCCTTAACTCTAAGTGTTGCACATGTTGACAATGTCGTGGCCGAACCATTGCATCAGGTTGGCCAATGTTGAGACGCATCTTCGAGGTATAAGCCGGTCGCGTAGGAGGTTACTTAAGATGCTTTGAGTATCGCAGGCCGTTTGAAGGGGAATTCGTCTGTGCTCGAATCTTCTAAGGACTTGGAACGATCCGAGGGAAACTTAGCGCCGAGATTGGCTTGAGAGCGCCGGGGGCCGAGTGGGGTTTGACCGGGGATGGTCTGGGCCGACTCAGCCGACCTTGGAGATGTTAGGGCCGAGTGGGACCGACCAGGGGTGGTTAGGGCCAACTCGGCAGACTTGGAGACTGTAAGGGTCGGCAAGCTCTTTTAGAACCATCTCGGGGGTTTGTTTGCCGTCCAAGGGGCGATTCGGCGGGTACGGAGCCTTTAGGATCTCAACCGACTGGGGGCACCTCCATGCCAGGGCCGAGTGGCATCCCGTAGGCTGCGATGCTAGCGAGCTCCTTTAGAACCATCTCGGGGGTTTGTGTGCCGCCCGAGGGATGACTCGGGTACGGAGCCTTTAGGGTCTTAACCGCCTCGGGGGCACCTCCATGCCAGGGTCGAGTGGTGTTCCGTAGGCTGCGATGCCGGCGAGCTCCTTTAGAACCACCTCGGGGGTTTGTATGCCGTCCGAGGGGCAACTCGGCAGGTACGGAGCCTTTAGGGTCTTAACCGTCTCGGGGGCACCTTCGTGCCGGGGCCGAGTGGTGTCCCGTAGGTCGCGATGCTGGCGAGCTCCTTTAGAACCACTCGGGGGTTTGTGTGCCGTCCGAGGGATGACTCGGCGGGTATGGAGCCTTTAGGGTCTTAACCGCCTCGAGGCACCTCCATGCCGGGGCCGAGTGGTGTCCCGTAGGCCGCGATGCCGGTGAGCTCCTTTAAAACTATCTTGGGGTTTGTGTGCCGCCCGAGGGGCGACTCGGTGGGTACAGAGCCTTTAGGGTCTTAACCGCCTCGGGGCACCTCCGTGCCGAGGCCGAGTGGTGTCCCGTAGGCCGCGATGCCGGCGAGCTCCTTTAGAACCACCTCGGGGGTTTGTGTGCTGCCCAAGGGGTGACTCGGCGGGTACAGAGCCTTTAGGGTCTTAACCGCCTCGGGGCACCTCCGTGCCAGGGCCGAGTGGTGTCCCATAGGCCGCGATGCCGGCGAGCTCCTTTAGAACCACTCGGGGTTTGTGTGCCGCTCGAGGGATGACTCGGTGGGTACGGAGCCTTTAGGGTCTTAACCACCTCGGGGCACCTTCGTGCTGGGGCCGAGTGGTGTCCCGTAGGCTGCGATGCCGGTGAGCTTCTTTAGAACCACCTCGGGGGTTTGTGTGCCGCTCGAGGGGCGACTCGGCGGATACGGAGCCTTTAGGGTCTTAACCGCCTTGGGGGCACCTCATGCCGGGACCGAGTGGTGTCCGTAGGCCGCGATGCCGACGAGCTCCTTTAGAACCACCTGGGGGTTTGTGTGCCGCCCGAGGGGCGACTCGGTGGGTACGGAGCCTTTAGGGTCTTAACCACTTCGGGGCACCTCCGTGCTAGGGCCGAGTGGTGTCCCGTAGGCCACGATGCCGGCAAGCTCCTTTTGCGAGATCTGGTCCTTGAATGCAAGGAAGAGTAGGCTATGGCGTTGGAAGGGACCCTTTTATTGCTCATATTCTGGGTATACATCATTGATAATATCGGCAAAGATTATTCGCGTTCCAGGTACGCGGAATGGGTTGTCCGTTGAGCTCTTCTAGTCTGTATGCCCCCTAGTGGAGTGTCTCGGTGATACGATAAGGACCCTCCCAGTTGGGAAACAGTTTGCCCCCCTCCGTAGGCTTAGATACCTCAGCCTTTCTTAAAACTAGATCTCCATGGCAAAAGACCTTAGGACAAACTCGGGCGTTGTAGTACTTGGCTGCCCATTGACGGAAAGTCGCTGTACGCAGCCTTGCCCGGTCATGTGCTTCATCGATAAAGTCCAGGTTGGCTCGTATCAATGTGGAATTGTCTTCCTCGTTGAAGGACTCCACGCGTAGACTGGGCAGTCCGATCTTAATAGGGATGACAGCTTCGGATCCGAAGATGAGACTAAAGGGAGTCTCGCCCGTCGGGGCTCTGGGGGTCGTGTGGTAAGCCCATATCACGCTGGGGAGCTCCTCCACCCATCGACCCTTTGATCCATCTAGCCGAGTCCTGAGCCCTCTGAGAATGGTGCAGTTCATGACCTCGGCCTCCCGTTGGTCTTAGGGTGGCCGACAGAGGTGAATCGATGGTGAATGCCTAGCTCGCCACAGAAATTCTTGAATGCTTCATTGTTGAACTGGCGACCGTTGTCCGTGACGAGGTGTGAGGTAGGCCAAAGCGGCATATGATCGACTTCCAGAAGAAGGCTTTGACCTTACCTTCGGTGATCTTAGCCAACGCCTCGACCTCGACCCACTTGGTGAAGTAGTCGATGGCTACTAGCAAGAATCTCCGTTGAGGCTAGGGGAATGGCCCGAGGATGTCCATTCCCACTGAGCGAAGGGCCAGGGGGCCGAGAGCGGGCTTAGCGGGGTGGACGGCTGATGTTGGATGTGCGCGTGGCGCTGGCAACATCGCACTTCTGAACTAACTTGGCAGCATCTTCCCTCATAGTGAGCCAGAAGTATCCCTGACGAAGGGCCTTCTGGGCTAGGGACCTGCCCCCAGGTGATTTCCGTAGATGCCTTCATGGATTTCTTTGAGAATGTAGTCGGCGTCGGCGGGTCCTACACATTTGAGCAGGGGGTAGGAGAACGACCTCCTGTATAGACGCTCGTAAGAGGACAAATTTTGAAGCCCTCCGCTTGAGCAGTTTGGCTTCATTGTGGTCATTAGGGAGGGTGCCGTCAGTGAGATAGCGGACGTAGGCATCCATCCATGTAGGCTCTTGGGTGAGCGGGAGGACTTCCTCGCCATCTTCTATGCTGGGCCTTTCTAGGTACTCGACGTAGGCGTCCCTTGCGATGCCGTCGGTGGTGGTAGCTAGGCGGGAAAGGATGTCGGCCTTGGCGTTCTCACTCTGAGGAATGTAACTGATGCTAAAATAAGCTAACGGGGAGACCAAGAGCGAACCTTGCCCAGGTATTGAGTCATAGCGGGGTCACGCGCCTCGTACTCCCCGTTGATTTGTCCGGAGACGAGTTGTGAGTCAGTGAAAGCTCTGAGACACCTTATTCCCAACTCCTGGGCTAGCCTTAATCCTACTAGTAAGGCCTCATATTCAGCCTGGTTGTTGGTAGCTTTGAATAGAAACCGCAGGGCGCATTCTGCTCTCTCTCCACCTGGTCGGTGAGAATGAGACCGGCACCCTTCCCTGAGAGTTTGACGCGCCGTCTACATGGAGGATCCAGGTTTCTCCATAACTGCTTGGCCCGGGCTCATGCTGCTCCATGGAAACCTCTCTGGTCTCCTCATCCACCCAAGTGCACTCGACTAGGAAATCGGCCAGGACTTGGGACTTCAAGGCCAACCGCGCTTGGAAGGAGAGGTCAAATTCTTCTAGCTTGATGGCCCACTTGGCGAGTCGGCCTGAGGTGTCCGACGGGTTAGGATGGCTCGAAGAGGCTGGTCGTGAGCACCACAATAGGATGGGCTTGAAATATGGGCGGAGACGCTGGGCGGAGGCGATCAGGGCGAAAATGATTTTCTTTGTCTTGGAGTATCTGACCTCCGCATCATGAAGCACCTTGCTCACATAATAAATAGGCCTTTGGGTCTCGTCAGCGTCGAGATGCACCAAGACTGAGCTAACGGCCTCCGAAGAAGTAGCTAGGTAGAGGAAGAGACTTTCCCGTCTCTTGGCTTAGACAGGAACGGCGGAGAAGACAGAAACACTTTCAGCCCGTCAAAGGCTTTCTGGCAGTCATCCGTCTACTCAAAGCTGTTTACTTTCTGCAGGGCCTTGAAGAAGGGCAAGCATTTCTCGGCTGATTTGGAGAGGAAACGACTTAGAGCCGCCACCCTCCCCGTTAGCCGCAGCACTTTCTTCTTGCTGGATGGTGGCCTAATGTCGAGGATGGCACTGATCTTCTCTGGGTTTGCCTCGATCCCTCGCTGAGTCACCATAAAACCCAGAAACTTGCCTGTCATGACCCCGAAGGCACATTTCTTGGGGTTCAGCTTGACCTGGAAGCGGCGGAGGTTGTTGAAGGTTTCTTCTAGATCGGAGACATGATCAGAAGCGCGGATGCTCTTGGTCAGCATGTCATCCATGTAGACTTCCATGTTCCGGCCTAACTAATCCTGAAACACCCTGTTCATCAATCTTTGATAGGTCGCCCCCGCATTCTTGAGACCGAAGGGTATCACTTTGTAGCAATAAATCCCTTTTCTGTCACAAAGGATGTGTGCTCTTCGTCGCTGGGGCCCATCCTTATTTGATTATATCCAGAGAAGGCATCCATGAAGCTGAGGAGCTCGTGGCCGAAAGTGGAATCTACCAGATGGTCTATCCTTGGCAGGGGAAATGTCTTTCGGACACGCCTTGTTGAGGTTGGTGAAGTCGATGCAAATTCTCCAGCTCCCGTTTGCCTTTCGTACCATGACCACATTGGCCAACCAACTAGGGTAATGCGCCTCTCGGATGTGGCCGGCAATGAGCAGTTTGTTAACCTCCTCATCGATGGCCTTTTGCCGCTCGAGAGCGAAGCTCCTCTTCCTCTAGCGGATTGGACGGTGCTTCGGATCGATGTTGAGCTTGTGGGTGATTACTTTTGGAGGAATGCCGGGCATGTCAGATGCTGACCAAGCGAAAACGTCTGAGTTGGCCCGTAGGAAAGTTAGGAGGCGATCGCGATCCTCCGGGGGAGGAGTCGCCAATGCGCACGGTCTTCACCGGATCGTCCCCGAGGGGAAAGGTCAGGAGGTGCTGGCCGGCTCCCCTCTCCTGCCAGACTCCCTGAGGTCAGGTGCTTTTGGGACCGGCTCGGCTTCCAAGGGGCTTGACGCCATGTGATAGCAGGGCAGAACTGAGCTGATCTCGCCTTTCATCTCCCCAACTCCTCCGCTAGTAGGCAACCGCACCAACAGGCGCCGGGTGGAGATAACCGTATCCAATAGATTTAAGCTGGGCGCCCAAGAATGGCGTTGTATGCCAATGGGACCCACACGATCAGGAACTTCATGATCACCGTGCTTTGGTATGGCGGTGTTCCGGCTATCACAGGCAAGGGTATCTCACCCTCAACCCTTACCGAATCCTCGGTGAATCCAACCAAAGGGGTTGCCACAGGCTGAAGAGAGTCTAGAGACAATCCCATCCGAACAAAGCGTCATAAGTAAGGATGTCAGCTGAGCTGCCACTATCAACTAATATCCTTTTTACAGGGTGCTTGGCGATCGTCATGGAGACGGCGATGCCTTCATTGTTTACATTCTCAATGTTTGCCGATCCCCCCCAAGAACTACATTACCCGGCGCCTCCTCCCCTCTCGGTCGCTTAGATGCGAAAGCCGCTCCCCAGGACACCATTGCTACTGTCCGCTCCATGGGGGTGTTGTCGACAACGGCCTGAGCGGGGGGGTCCCATGAGTGCCGGCAGCGGTTGCGGTGCTTTCTGAATATACTTGCCGAGGTAGCCCCGCTGGATGAGCTCCTCGATGGCTCGCTTCAGGCTGAAGCAGCTGTTGGTGTCGTGATCGTAATCTCGATGGAATCGGCAGCAATGGCTCTTGTCGCGGGGAAGACCTTTCTTCATAGGAGGAGGGCGCTGGAGATAAGGCTCACCCTCGGTTTCCATCAGGATGTGAGATCGAGGAGCGAGAAGAGGCGTGAGCTTGCTCTCATCGGGGACGGGGCTTCGACGCATGTTGTCGGATCGGTGAGGCGGGTCAGACCGCCGGCGATGAGGGGGCCCGTTCGGCTCGGGGCAGCAGGCTTGCGGCTGGAGCTCCTTGATGATTCCCGGCGGGTGAGGTCGGCCTCATCCGCATGATGTACTTCTGGGCCCGGAGGAGGAGGTTGGAATAGGAACTCGGGGGTTTCTTGTCCAGAGAAGGTGAAGCGGGATGGGAGGAGTCCCCGCTTCAGCGCCAGCATTGCCACCGCATCGTCGAGGTGGTAAACTTCAAGGGCGGCGGTCTTAAACCGGGACACGAAGTCCCGCAGCGATTCCCCCTCCTTCTGACGCACGGAAAGAGGCTATCCGCGACCCTCGAGATCCGCCGGCAAGCATCAAAATGTGCCAGAAAGGCCTTTCCAGCTTCAAAAGAGTCGATGCTGTGAGGGGACAGGCGCGAGTGCCAGGCGCGAGCGGCTTTCCGTAGAGTGGTGGGAAAGCCTTGCAGAGAAGGGCGTCTGAGGCACCCTAGACTTGCATCATGGATTTGTAGCTCTCGAGGTGGTCGAGAGGATCCGTCGTACCATCGTACGGATCTATCTGGGGGAATAAAAATCTAGAGAGGATAGGCTCCTCTAGTATTCGACGAGTATAAGGAGGACGGGTGTCATATTCCTCCTCTGGTTGATTGTTGATCTTCCTGGCGAGCTCATCTAGTCGCGGTTGTACTCGTCCAGGTGCTCCTCCGCCTGATGGCTGATCGTCGGGGCCCTCCGAGGCAGCTCGGAGGATGAAGAAGAGGAAGACGAAGAAGAAGGAGAAGGATGCGGAAGGTGGGATTTCCGCTTTGGTTCCTCCTGGCAGTGTGGCTCTGGAGGAAACTTGCTCGGGCCACAATCTGAAATCACGGCCTCTTGGGGGGCTCACGGCGAGGCTTCCTTGGAGAAGCCCGGCGACGACGGCCTCTCGCTGAGGAGAACCTCCCCTCGCAGACTGCTGACTTGCAGGGGAGCGGTCTGATGCTTGGTGGCCACGGACTGCTGCTGCTGAAGTCCGTGGACCATGCGTGAGAGTCTGAACTTGCCGAGTGAGAGTTGCCAGCTGCTCTGCAGCCGGGGCAGCCGCTTCCGGTTGAGTGGAAATGACGGAAGGATCAGCGGCAGAGAGGTTGGTTTCCTGCTACTTAGCCGGGGAAGATGCCCCCGGGATGACTGACTGAGGCATCCTGAGCTCGTGTCATCACCATTGTTGGGAGAGAGAGAGAAAGAGAAGTATAATGTAGGGTTTGGGCCTTCTTTGCTTTTCCCCTACCTGGCGCGTCAATCTGATGACGCCTGATCACCGGTCTTGAACGTCGGGAGAAGAGAGCTGCTTAATCCGCGGTCCCACGCCTGATCGGATGGCCTGCAAAAAGTCCCAAGACCGGAGGGATGCTCCGGTGGGGACCCTCGATGCTCAAGTCAGTAACCGGGGTCACAGCTGAGGGAGAGCGCAGACGAGCTCTGGGAAGAAAAAATGAGTCCTCAAAAAGGAGAGAATCCCTTTTTGGTATCAGGATAGTGAGTGTATGAGTTTTCGTACCTTGTTCCTGAGTGGACTTACCCTTTTATAGGGGGTTGACACCTGCACAACCACGTGGAGTTCTGTAAGAAAGGAATGTCCGCGGGGTTCGTGGGGTTGCGTGAATTTGGGCTGGTTGGTGGGTCCTGTCCCATCGGAGAGGAAAAAATGACGGTTGGTGAGCTACGTCCTATTAGTCAGTGGGCTGACAGGTAGTTAGATCCAGTCCCATCAGTGGCGTGGCCAGTGGTAGTTGGGCCTGGGGATGCCAGGCGGCGCGAGTCAGAAGGACGGCGGCGTGAATAGCCAGGAACGTTCTGGGGCCGACTTGAGACAGACTCGACCCTCCTGAGGGCACCAAGGCCGTGCAGGACCGACTCGGCCGACCTGAAGATGCCGGGGCGGGCCGATCAGGGAAGGTCGGGGCCGACTTGGCCGACTTGGAGATGCCGGGGCCGAGCGGGCCGACCAGGAAAGGTCGGGCCGATTTGGCCGACTTGTAGATGCCGGGGCCGACGGGCTGACCAGAAAAGGTCGGGGCCGACTTGACCGACTTGAAAATGCCGGGCGGGACCGCCTTAAGATTTTGATTTTGTCATAATTGTCCTATGGCTACATCAGCCACATCAGTCACTTGTCATCCAGTCATGGGGAATATATAGTGAAGAATAATGTGTTTATCTTCATTTAAAGTTAATATGAATTCTTTTTGTTGTCTTCTTTCCCTGCTTTTCTTTTTTTTTTCTCTAACTACCCCTTCTCTCTCTCTCTCTCTCTCTCTCTCTCTCTCTCTCCCCCCCCCCCCCCCCCAAAAAAAAAAAAAAAAAAACTTCTACCATTTTCAATTAAATATTTTAAAAAAAAAAAATATTAAAAATGCTATTATTTAAGCACAGAATTGTTAAAATGACCTTTCACCCTCAATTTAAATTTATTCACAGCCTTTTATAAGCATATAAATAATTAATAATGTGAATCTTAATAAAAATAATAAAATAAAAATAGCAATAGACAACTATTTTATGTTATCTTTCATCAAGTAATATTTAAAAATTAATAAAAATGATAATTATTATGCTCACATATTTTAAAAGTTGACAACTTATTTGCTATCACTCCATGGCCAACTCCAATCCGAAGGTTTGATGCCAAATTAATATCTAGATGCCACTTGCATTATCATCAATTTTGCACCTAAGCCTCATCTATTTTTCAAGTTAATTTTAAATTCAATAGAACAAAAGTTTTCAATTAAATAAGTCAAAAAAAATTATGGCAGGACAATGTCCTTGAAGGTTTCCCACGTGAATGGACCAAAGTACAGTCAAAAACTAATCCATTTCATTGCAAAGCTAACTAATTCCCTCTCTATTCTAATATTCTTTTGAATTCAGTAAAATTAATCACTAAATCTGCCGAAAAGTTTCCATGAATGCTACCAACGCGAGGTTTGTTTTGGCCTCCTGAAACTATCGAGACGAACCAACGGTAACTTTCCCTCTCCCTTCTCTGCTTTCTATTCTTTAAAACCTTTGGAACGTCGCAGCCTCCGAGGGCATTCCCGTCCTCAAAATACCAACGGGCCAAATCCCAGAGGGAAAGGTGGGGAGGAAAAAAAGAGAGCATAAAAGGAGAACGGGGAAGTGGGTGGCAAGCTTCCTTTGTCTCAAGCCTAGCTCTCTCTCTCTCTCTCTTTAAGCGGGCCAGCGACGCTCTTTCTTCCTCCTCCGCCCACTCAACTTTCCTTCCCCTTCGTCCCAATCCCTCAGCTTTTCTCCCGGCTCTCTTTTTTCTTCTCTTTTGGCGACTGATTCCTGACGCGCATATCCCTCGCCAAAATTCCATCTTGGTGTCGAGATACGAAGTTTTCAGGGTGGATATCTGGAGAAAAACCAAGAAAGTTTCGATTTTTCCCTTGTTTTCATTGATTGTTGCTTGGGGGGTGTTCGTGGTCTAGGAGAAGATGGCGGACAAGCCGGAGGAGATCAGCCATCCGCCCATGGATCAACTCCAGGGCTTCGAGTACTGCATCGACTCCAACCCATCTTGGGGTACGTCTGATTAGCGAAAGTCGAGAATTTTTATTTTTATTTTTTATTTTTCTGTTTTAGTTCTTCTCTGTATCGGATATAGGGCTAAATTTGAGCATGTTATTGTATGTGGTTGCATTTGGGGTTGTAGGAGAAGCGATCGCTTTGGGCTTTCAGCATTACATATTGGCTCTGGGAACGGCGGTGATGATCCCGAGTCTGCTGGTTCCTTTGATGGGTGGAAATGATGTGAGATTTCATTTCCTCTGTTTCCTATCTCTTTTTCATATGAAATGCACTAGCACTGATTTCTATCGGAAGTAATAAAAGTTTGATCTTTATTTATTAGATAAGCTTTTTCGATCGATCCAGTTGTTGTTCATTTCATCAAGAATCTTTCAGAAGGAAAAAACTTGGAGAATCCTTGTAAGACGAGGATGATCATGATTCATGACTACCTTTAACTGTTAAACAAACTCAAGAAGTTGCCTTGCTAATTTGTCTGAGAAATACCAGGGATTTTAACGGTGTCACAAACAAAATCTCATGAGAAAGATTAGTCCATTATCTTTTAATATAACTCCATGTATTACGTCGTGGTATCTTAGATCGAGAGAGAGAGAGAGAGTCATTTTGTGAGCAATCAGTATTATTTATGTGAATGTTGGCTCCATTCTAGTTTTATTTCTAGCATGGTATTTTGTTTCTAACGCCGTCAATAATCTAAAGACTAGAACATGATGATGACACATGGTATAAATGTTCATCATGTGTATAAAATCTTGGTCATTTTTTGGATTACAAAACAATGAAAGATAGCACAAAGTATGTGATGGAGTTTTCAGAAGCAGACAAACTAGGAAATTTGTGATGATTGTTTTCATAGCAATAATTTATTAGCCTCTAACCTCACTGAATTGGACTTAGCATCTTTTTGTCAAGACCAATACCATTCACAACAAGACTCAAGCAGTGCCATATGGTATTCGTTCTAAGTTGACACAAAATTCCATTGGTAGCGCAGGATAATAAGGTCAGGGTGGTTCAGACGCTGCTATTTGTGACTGGTATAAAGACATTGCTGCAAACTCTATTTGGGACTCGCCTTCCAACTGTTATTGGTGGTTCTTATGCCTTCGTGGTCCCGATCATCTCCATAATTCACGACTCATCCCTGACACGGATAACCAACGACAATGAGGTCAGTGAACGAGCTACCTAACCTAGCTCTCAACCCGTACTAAATTGCACTCTTTTTAACTCTCAGTATGCCCTCCTCTTTTCCCAGTCCTAGAAGAAACCATGTCGTTTATACTGACGGTTCTGAATGCTGCATTGTTTGCATGTGTGCAGAGGTTTGTTGAGACCATGAGGGCCATACAAGGAGCCTTGATAGTCTCTTCTAGCATTCAGATCATTCTTGGCTACAGCCAGTTGTGGGGTATTTTCTCCAGGTACAATTTCCACTTTTCTGTTTCTCTGTTATTAATTAGATATAGTCTTGTTCTCTTCTCATGCTGGTCCACAGCATGATCTTTGTTAATGTGGACCATCTAATCAATCATTACTTACACCAGCTTATCCTATATATGCCATACTAACCAGAATTTTGTTAGTATTGTATTGAAAGGGTCCACCAAATGGAAGGCTTGGAATCTTGTGATGTGGCATATGATTGAAAATTTAAGTTAATTGATGTATAGTTTGATGCGGTCTCATTGATGGGTTTGGCTGTCTGTGTTCAGGTTTTTTAGCCCAGTGGGAATGGTTCCTGTGGTAGCGCTTGTGGGCTTTGGACTTTTTGACAGAGGATTCCCTGTGGTATAACTGCTGTTGCCGTTGCCTGCGTTCTGTGATAACAAGTTAGATTTGGTTGTCTACTCTTCCTGTAAATTTGAAATATATTTTATAAAATAGTAATAATTGCAAATTAGATGACTGAAGAAACTTTAGATCTCTGCATGAAAGCTTGGACAACCAGAGGATATATTTATATCCTATGTTCTTGCTAAATCAAACAAGCATGTCTATTGTCATGAAGGCACAATGTTGGCATTTAATTTGCTAGGTTTTTAGTTTGGGAATATTACTTTTAGATGGTTAAACAATTGCATCTAGTGTAAGAGAAGCCATAACATCACCCTTCTTCTTGATATAGGTGTATTGTGTTGTAAATATCGTAAGGAAACAAAGCTGTTTTTTTTTGCCCCTCTTTTTCGATGCATTAAGGATTCTATAGAATGCATATTAAAATATTTACATTCTTGCTTGGAAAATGTTAATCATCAGACCTTATATACTCATTAAAAAGAATGATATAAATCTGTGAAAGATGAGTTATATGCATGCTGCTGCAAAAATTCCTTTAACTTGGTATGTTCTTGATGACAACATTAGGTTGGGAGATGTGTGGAGATTGGTATTCCCATGCTCATCTTGTTCATTGCGTCCTCCCAGGTACGTACTACAGTTGCAATCAGTTAATCACCATCCATCTCTTTGTTAAGAAACATGAAACATTTTTTGCTTCCATTTTAGATTTCCATTACCGCATTTACATTGACCCATCCCACTTCTCCTCCCTTTAGTATCTGAAGCATCTGCATGCAAAGCGTATGCCAATACTGGAAAGATTCGCTCTCCTGATTTCCATCACAATCATATGGGTCTACGCTCACATACTCACAGTGAGCGGTGCATACAGGCGCCGCCCCTTGCTCACCCAGATCAACTGCCGCACCGACCGTGCCAACCTCATCTCCTCTGCTCCTTGGTAACTCATCTCACAGTACCTTCACCTCTTCTGATCATCATCCCTCATCTCTTCTGTGTACGAAAACTATATTGTCACTGAATTGCAGGATAAAGATCCCCTATCCATTGCAATGGGGTGCTCCAAGCTTCGATGCCGGTCATTGTTTTGGAATGATGGCTGCTGTCTTAGTGTCCTTGATTGAGGTAAGTGATGTTGAAATCCTACATTCTTGGTTCCATCTAGTTTTCATCAGACTAAACCAAAACAGACCAGCACTCTTTCTTCCCCTTCCTTACCGAAGAGCACATGCTATTTGTTGTCACACAGCCAAAACAAAAGATGATGTGCTTCCGTAAGAAAAGCAGAAGCAATTCAGGCATTTCATGACAAGTTTTTATAACTGCGTTTGATGTTATTAATAGTTGATCTGTTTCTGTTTTGCTGTAGTCCACTGGGGCTTACAAAGCTGCAGCTCGGCTGGCAAGTGCAACACCACCTCCTGCTCACGTTCTGAGCCGAGGCATTGGATGGCAGGTGAGCAATCACTCACTCAACTGGTTCTATTGTTCTCTAAATCCTATTATTGAGATGATAGACATGGCTATCTCAACAAACAGGGTATAGGCATCCTACTAGATGGGCTTTTTGGCACTGGGACTGGCTCCACTGTTTCTGTGTAAGTGCATCATCTTGGCCACTTATAAAAGACTATTCATAGCATTTTATTAGCTATTGGAACGTAATTTGAGAGTAACACAGGGAGAATGTTGGGCTTCTCGGATCGACAAGAGTTGGAAGCCGCAGAGTCATTCAGATATCAGCTGGTTTCATGATATTCTTTTCCGTGTTGGGTGAGAGCAATGCATCATTCTTCCACAGAACTCCATGCAAAACAATATGGTTGTTTAGTTCTTCGGCATTTGTTTTAGCTTATGATAACACTCCGAAGGTGTATACTGTTGTTGTCGCAGGGAAATTTGGAGCATTGTTTGCTTCTATTCCATTCACAATCTTTGCCGCTGTATACTGTGTTCTCTTTGGTCTTGTTGGTAAGTTCCAAGAATTTCCTTGTGGTGTTCTACGCTACATAATTTGACATCTCTCTCCTCTCATGCAATGTTGTGTTCTCTCTCAGCGGCAATAGGGCTATCCTTCTTGCAGTTCACCAACATGAACTCCATGCGAAACCTCTTCATCACTGGTGTCTCCATCTTCCTTGGCCTATCCATCCCCCAGTATTTCTTCCGCTACACCGCGAGTGCTCATCAGGGTCCTGCCCACTCGAAGGCTGGATGGGTTTGTATTCATCTCGCCCTCTTTTCCCCTTGAATTAATTATCTGTAGCTTGACCGGGTTTAATTTTTATCTAATGTTATGCCTTGCATTGCAGTTTAATGACTATATTAACACAATCTTCTCATCTCCATCAACTGTTGCACTGATCATGGCCGTGTTCCTCGACAACACGCTCGACTTCAAGGACACAGCTAAAGACAGAGGGATGCCATGGTGGGCCAAGTTCCGAACTTTCAAGGGAGATAGCAGGAATGAGGAGTTCTATACCCTTCCCTTCAACCTTAACCGTTTCTTTCCTCCATCTTAGACCATGGATTTTGCTGCAAAGGGATAGCATTAGAGAGAGGAAAAGAGGTGAGACTAGACTGTTGAGCAGTGGCTGATGATAACAATGTAGGTTCCGGCCAAACTTCCAGCGTGGTAAATTTGCGTGGGTTTCTAGTCATTGTATGCATATTTTTAAGTTCGTTGGACAATAAAACTGGTTATTTTTTCTAATTTGCAAGCTGTTTGCTTTGCATTAATTCTCTCGTGATGTGTATTTTTAAGTTTGGATGGAAAGCTGCGGAATCTAAACACCGAGATAGACCTTGTAAAGTTCCTCAGGAGCTCTCTTTTTGAAAGCTTTTCACCCATGGAGAATTCAATTTGAAAAATTGATCATGATACAATAATATAATATCAACTCATGTTATCAATAAATTGGTCCTTCATAATTTTATTTATAATAATTTTACCTTCACAATATTTAAAATAGATGAACATAATCCTTCCTATCATTCAATGTAAAAAAAACACCATATGACCAATAAGTGCAATAGTAGCATCTAGATTGATATCTGATGTAGGACCGATTCGCATGCAAGTAATTTTTTTTTCTTTTTTTTAATGATTAATAATTACAGTTGATTATTCTTCCAAAATAATAGCCTAAGAGGGATTCAGAAAAATTCACAGTAAATCCGCACAGTTCCTAAAAATAAAGAAGAAGGACCGCCGAGGCTAAGAAGCTCCGGTAGGGCTTGCTTTCTACAATAAAGTTACTAGTATATTAGAGGGGTGTACCTGGCAAGAGGGAAAGATCAAAGTGTGAAGGGGTTGCTCTGCCTGGCGGATGCGCCCTAGATGATCAAGCCTTGAGCCCACGGATCTGCGGCCAAGTATCCGCTGACCTGGATGACGATCACCTTGAATCCTGGATTCGTGGCTACTGAGGGATCTGCAAGATCATCATACAAGGGTTAAAGAATAATAGAGAAAATTTAGAATAGAGGCAAAGAGATAAGAAAGGAGTAGAGAAAGGGAAGACCGGCCAAGGGCTCTTGGGCGTCCATAATTGGAAGACAAAGGTGGCGACCAGGGTTTCTCCTGGAGACTTGGGATGTTGGCACGCGCAGGAGGAGGGAAACAAGAGCACCAAAGAACCAATTAACAAAAATCATAATAACTCAAAACTTGGATTGATTGATTAATAATAAAAGATACATTATTCATATAAGAGGGTCTCTTTTATAAAGCAAGAGACTTGGGGCCCAAAAAAATACAGATATGGAAAGAGAGAAAAGAAAAAAAGGCGCTCTAATCAAATTTGGCATGAAATCTGCAGCGTCCAGATGAGGAAGGTGATCTTCTAGATACAATCAGCGGCAGTTGGATTCGGCATGAAATCTGTGGCGTTCATATGAGGCAGATGATCTTTTAGATATGATTGAGATGCAATCAGTGACAGCTTAATTTGGCATAAAATATGCAGCATCCAGTGAGGAAGGTGATCTTCTAGATGCAATCAGCGGCAACTTAATTTGGCATGAAATCGGCATCGGCCAGATGAAAAAATGATCATCCAGATCGGGAAGGTTGCTTGCTCTGCTAGATGGCATGTGGGCTGCTTGAAGTAGGTGTGGCACTAACTTAAATTTAACAGCTGCTCTGTCTAACTGTGATGGCCTTGTCTTCTGCTCCAATACTGATGTCTCATATTAAAATAAACTGAACTTTGCTCTGCTAGGTGGTATGTGGGCTGTTTGAAGTAGGTGTGGCATCAACTTGAATTTAACAACTGCTCTGTTTGACTGTGATGGCCTTATCTTCTGCTCCAATACTGATGTCTACTTTGTAAGCTGATGAACTTACTACATGACTCATATTAAAATAAACTGAACTGGATAGGACTCAATTTAGAATAAAATGAACTGAACGAGACTCAAAATAAACTAAACTTTATTTCCCAACTCAAGACTTGAATCATAACTAATCAGATATTCACAGAGGGTTAAGAATCATCTGCTTGATCCTCGTGCCCACACCATACCTTTTTATAATCTCTCTTAAATCTTAAATTAAAATCAAAATTTATTAAAATTCATAATTTCTTTTTTTTTTTTTCTTATGACACTGATAGGTTAATTAATATAAATGATATATATATATATATATATATATATATATATATATATAGATAGAGAGAAAAAAAAGTATGGAAGTTGGAAGGTTAATAGGTTTACGCTGACATGCAGTAAATTTGTTGATAAAATTAAATTTATGTATTTTAAAATAATGAGAATAATATTTTTTAAAATATAGAAATAGCATTAATTATTGCTTGAATAAGTGTAAAACGGTGACAGCACCAAACAAAATTATTACTAAAAGCTCATGGGAAAAATGGTAGCACTATCACCCTCTCTCTCTCTCTCTCTCTCTCGGGGAACCTTTTAAGCCATTGATTATCTGGAAAAAAACGAAAAAGAAGTACAGATATACGCCAAAATACCGGAATATTTATCTCTCTGTCTCCCAAAATGATGAAAATTCCGTGAATATCTTATCATTATCAATAACCCATTCCATGCAAAGAACCCACGCTATTGCCATAAGCCGCATCATACCGTCCGATTCCAAACACCCTACAACAATTCCATCCATGCATAAAGCCGAAAGGAAAGTCCTTTATGCACCGCCTCCTATTATACCGTCTATTTTTTATTTATAAATTTTACATAACTTAGATGCGATAGAACGGAAGAGGATAACGGAATACAACTTAAATTTAAAGGGTGACATGCATTAAAATTTATTTAATTTTTTTTTTAAATTTATGTATAGATTAGAGATGCTGCAGCACATATTTTCTGAATGGATGTCATAATTTTATAATTATAGTATCGTAAATTTACAACTGAGGTATCATAATTTTTTTGAGCTTTCTGGATGGATGCCGTAATTTTATAACTGTGATGTCATATTTTACAACGTAATTTTTTTTTTCGGTCAGAATGTCGTAAAGTTTTGCCTTAACATTTTCTGAATATATATTGTAATTTTATAATTACGGTATCATAAATTTACAACTCTGGAATCGTAATGTTTTTTGACTTTCTAAATCAGTGCCGTAATTTTATAACTACGGTCGTAATTTTATAAATAAATATTATAATTTTTTTTGACCGAAATATTGTAAAGTTGTCTTAACGTTTTTTGAATGTGTGTCATAATTTTATAACTATGGTCTTGTAATTTTATGATTGGGATGTCTTAAAATTTTTTTAGAAGATAAGCCATCCTATCCTGTCCCATTAAGAACAGTGTATCATTTATGAATTTATAATCATGATTTTATTATTCCATTATCGTATTAAGCCATATAAAATATATATGCATCAATAAAAAAGCAATACAGCCCACATAAAATTTGCTGCATCGGATGCGATGTACAAAACATTTTCCATACCGAGAAACCCTGAGGCATCGTGCTCTATTGCTTACCCCATTTGTGCAGCCTTGAAGGTAGTGTTTGGATGCTCTATTCCTAATTGGAATAGGGCCTTATTTGTGTTATTCCCCCAAACAGACTAAAAAATATGGTGGGTCCCTTAGGAATTGGTATTCCGGTCAAACATTTTTATTCTAGAATTTGTATTCCATACTCCCCCATGGAATAGCCATATTCCCATTTATCGTATTTTAAGAGTAGTGACTGAATTTTTTTTTTTTTTGACTATTACCTTCTCTATCAAAAAATTCATAATATTAATTATAGAGGAGGAAAAGATGTAACCTTCGCTAACCGTTACTAATATATGTACATAACAATGTCACCATAAAATGGTAAAGATATAATCCATTTTTCTTTTGCTAACCGTTACTAACATAGGTACATAACATACAAACTTTTAATAATTATAATAATAAATTATTTAATAAAAAATTTATTTAAGTAATTACATTAATAAATGAATTGATAATTATTTTTTTATCATTTGGTTAGGGGTATTTTTGAATTTTTTAAAAATCTTCATTTATTTCTAATAAAATAGAAGCTTATTCTTATGTCATCCAAATACTATTTGAAATAACACTATTAATTACATTGGAATAAAGTGAAATACCAAATTTTAAACAAAAAATAACAAGAGGAATAAGCTATTCTCGAGGAATAGTATTCCTATCCTATAATAACTTTTGACATTCAAACACTAGCGAAAGGTTTTAAGGGTCTCATTTCCGTATCGCATGAGAATTAGTATCTCAAACATAGTTGTCAAATCGGACCAAACTAGCCGGTTAAACTAGATCCGAAGGCCAAGTCGGTCCGATTCTAATATAAAACTTAATGTGTAAGTGATTCGTAATAATTCAATCATCTATTCGGTTCACTCATGAATCAATCAATCTCATGAATCAATCAATCTAATCTGAACCGAATGAAATCATAAGTTTTATTATCATGTTAATCTTAATTTTTTATTATAAAATAATTTTTTAATATAAATTTTTTATATTAAAATAATTAATCAATAATTCAATTAATAATTCAATGGTTAAATCAATGATTCGATGACTTGAGCCTTTTATCGGGTCAACGTTTCGGCCGAATCCGACAACTATGATCTTAAGGAAGGTCATGGCGGGCGCAAACACATCGTGCCACCTGTCCTTGTAACTGTGAGCATAGAAAATATAATAATGTGAACCCTCCCCCCCCTATCTTCTTCCGTTTCGTCCCATCGATGCTCGAATCCATACCCCTCATGCCGCTGCGCGCGCGCTCTCTGTCCCCTATCAATCCCACTGAGGTTGTCTGGATTTTTTTTTAAAACAGAAGTTACAACAGCAAATAATGCAACATATGTAATACATCATTTAGTGTAAATCATCATAACAAGATTCTCATAAATAATAAAGTTTGAATGTGTTGATTTTTTAAAAAAAAACATCATATTAAAAATAAAATAGAGTATGTAACAATGGAATAAGGAATTACATGGTGGATTATTTATAACTAGTTATCATGTTATTACTAGCACCAGATAGAATTTAGGTTCAGATAAACTGTCAGCACGAAAAACCATCACATTCACTCATTACCAATCTAATTACAATCAAACAAGAGTAAATAATCACCATTCCTCACCTTTTATCTCATGAGCAATCCCAGCAAATGTGACATAAAATTGGTCAAAGAACGTTGGTTGTGGAACTCAGGAGACAATATAGGCTGGTCAAATGTTTGACCAATTTGTATATCACCAAGCTCATGATCCCAAACTCGACTTTCCAATCCATATAACTCCAGTTATTGCTATAATGAGTCCAGACAATTCACTTTGTAATATAACTACTTAAATTCTTTTGTTTTCCCAATTTAATCTGTATACTAGTAACATTAATGAGAAGCAATAATATATCAGTTTCTACATTTACATTGCAGGTAAGTGTAGTGACGTGTTCACACACTTGAGTTAGTTTTTAAGGATAGTCTATGCAAATTATTAGTCAACATCCTATGTGCATTTGCAACTGCTTTAGTTGCTCATTCCCATTTATCCAAGCTCTAGGCCAGGCTACATTTAAGGTCAGTCTGTCAACTAGTCTATCAAGACACCTGAGAATCTATCTTGATGTCATTATACATATTCCATGGTACCTAAGTGTTTCAGGTTGAGAAATCTTCAGAGGACAGAAGGCTGATCACTTTGATAACTATCTTAATGCCATTATGCATATCCAATAGTAGCTAAATGCTGCAGGATGAGAAAACTTCAGAGGAGAGAAGGAGAAATGAACAGTCAATCAGGTGTTATGGGATATTTTGGTGATAAAGAACACCAAGGAATCACATGTTTCATTTAAAGTAACTATGATTTAAGACAACAAATTTCTTCGACTATGTTCAGTTCAGAAGCTGAACATCAGACTCTATAAAGTTTCAAGGGAGGAAAATTGAACCTGGCGGCTTCACTAGATAGGCAAACAAGTTCCCAAAAAAAAAAAAAAATAATTCCCACACAACAAATTGACACATTAAGAAAAAGCGAAACATTTAACAAAAAATCTGCTCCACATGATCTTTAAAAAAATATAAACCAGCCAAAAGGAAATGCTACACATATATCTGAAACCTATTAGCTTTAGTTAGCTCAACAACAGCAAGGGACCACAAGTAACATATTTCTGATTATCTCATCATTGGATGACTTGACAAAACAGCAAGGGCAAGCAGGTATTGTTGCTTACCTGAGACAATTGTTTCTCATGACCATCTTTGTTCTGTAGGAGAAAATTAGTTTCTTTTGCCTGGAAACAGAACAAGTCAGGCTTCAAAAAATTAGTATAGAAACAACTTCACATTAGAAGTTAAATTTAGACCTTCAGAGCCCTAAAACGATCACCAAGTGGAGACAGGCCATCAAGTATAGTCCGAACTAGGTATTCATTTGAACGAGCATGTTTGAAGAAAGGATTCTTTAAAAGCTTTTCTGATGTGGGATGCTTTTTCGGATCCTTCACTAAGCAAGTAGCTACCATCTCTTTAAAAGACTACAACAAAAAAAATGATTTGAAACAATAGCTGAAAGTTATTCTTTATTGTAAATTTTGTCTTTAAACGTTACTTGAAACTTATTTCTTATCATAAATTTTTTTATAAAGAAACCAAACTTTTGAGAATCTTTTATCCCTTTCATAGTTGAGACCTGGAGGTGCATTTTGTAAGGTCATAAGCAACACCTGCCACCATGAAATAGGATGCTTATTGAGTAAACCAAGACAAGACCATAAAAGGCATGTCTTCTAAATATTAATTTATCTAGATTCACCTTCATTGGAGGATACTTGGAAAATGGAGCATGACCATAGGCAAGTTCTAATGCAGTTATACCAAATGACAAGATGTCTGTTCTGTTTACAAAACACATAATGACAAAGACAACAATATTGAAAACTTTAATGTAGGAACACTTCTTAAACTTTTGCAGCTTACTAAGCTCCTTAAATCACTAACACATAGTAGCCACTTACTTAAAATCATATTCATGTAGCTGCTGCATTACTTCAGGAGCCATCCGGTGAAACATAAAAGAAGTGGGTGAGTTTGAACAAGTCAAGCCAGTACTCATAATTCATCTGATTCCACATTAAATAGAAGACAACAAAAGAATTGACATAGCCAATATTCCAAGAACAAAAAGGAGATTTTGAAAAGAAAAATGGGTGGCTATGGAGAAGCACCAGCATGGAGTCCCCACAAATGTATTTCGTGACCGTTGCCTATCTCCAGTATCGAACATGCACGCTGAGACACCAAAGTCTACTAGCTTAATAGCTCCTTTGGCATTGATTAAGATATTCCCTGCCTGGAAAAAGTAGAATCAATGTGGCACATCTAAAATATAAGATAAAAGAAGACCAAAGAAATATGGTACCATAAAAACATTTCAAAGGGTGTCAACATACGGTTTAAAAGTCCTACAAGCCAAGGTTTTAAATCTCATGAGATGAGACCGTCCCAGTTTTCTTAAATCCCTACAGCAGATTGAACAGAAATATTTTTAAAGAGAGATTGAATACAAATGCTTTTAAAGAGTTAACTTTATGAATGCAGAATTCTTTCATATAGACAAGTAAAGCTGACGAATATGTGACAAACAATTTTGCACATAACAGCCAGCCAATTATGTTAGCCAGCCGTGTGAAATGTCAGCAGAAGCCAAACCCAAGGAAAAGGATATCATAAGTATATACAAAGAGATTAATATGCTTGTTGCAGGGTATTCCACTACTACATTAAAAATGCGATCAAGTTATTTTGAAGTTTGACACTCAAAATTTCTCTCCTTAAGTCATGTCAAAGCATATCATATTATCATGTAAAAAGAAGCAGGAAAATCTCACTGCCAAGGATTATAGTCTTTAAATAGCAACAAAATAATATTATCTAGGGGTATAGATTCTAAGCCATACATACCAATCCTAGTGGAGAATTTTAACTGTTAAGTCAACCACAACTATTATCATATCATAAACCCTCTTCAACTAAAGATTAACTTTTATATACCCTCTAAGTCATCCAATTCTATTATGTGCTGCCTCCTTAGACAACCAAGTTGCTGCTACTCCTTTTCACCACTTTTAGTCTTGATGTGGCATTACACTTACAAGGGAGACCCCGGCATTTGTAAATTCATTTACAAAGAAACAAAGATAAACAGTTAAATGAATAAACAAAATTATGTCATTATCTTGCATGCCTTCACTCAATCTAATAGTTGGATATTATAATCATCATAAGGCACCAGATGAAGAAAAACAAATTCTTCTTTGGGTTTGATCATTTATTGTTTTCTAAGTGATATGATATAACCTCCCAAACAAGAAATGATATCAAAGCTAGATCATCTTTCTTGAAATTCAAAGCAATGAACCAGTACAGAAGAACTTATTCCTTCAACAATCAAGTTGTTGCATAAGAAACCAAAGCTAGAATCAAACTCCTCAATGTTGAAGGTTTCTCTTAGTATAATAAGGTGGATCAATTGAAACATTGTTGTTATTTTATTTATCTTTCATTACTTAATGCCAATTACGCTTATTTTCATGGAAACTAATGAACATGAGATGTAGACCCAGAAAAAAAAAAAGAAATCCAATTTAACACCTAGGTCATTAATAGATAAGCAAGAAAATTCTAAAAGCACCACTGATAAACATTACAATCACCTTAACATCTCTATTGATATGCCCATGAGAATGAAGATAAACAAGAGCTTTAAGGACTTCAGGTAGAAGAGTTGCAATAACTGGCTCCTCAAAACCTTCTGGATGATCAGATTTCATTATATGAAGGGCAGATCTCCCAGCCATATAAGGCATCACAACCCATAGGTTGTGATCTGCTGTGAAAGAGCAATGAGCCCGTAGGACATTTGGTTGATCAATCAAGCTCATAGTTTGCACTTCGCCTTATTCCATCCTGTGAGAAAGAAACCAGAAACAAATAAACAATCACTGGGAAGAAAGCTGTGCAACAATCATCATAAATCAAGAGGAAGATCTCCATTAAGTACTTCTTTAAAAGGAAGAACTTCTGGTCAAAGGAATTAGAGCTGAGTTTATGGACTGCTTGCCCTTTTACAAGACCTAGACAAACTTCTATTACATAATAAGTAAGCACCAGCGCATGTACTTAAAAGAAAACTAACCAAACTGCAATTTGGCTTAAGCACACAAAATATGGGGAAAACATTATAACCAACTAGTTTTCTGATGTCGAAATGAAATATCATATGGGATGATTATATAAAACAGGGTTCCACAGATAATATTAGAAACATCAAACCATGAAAATGAAACAACAGCAACTTGGTAAGGCTTCATGATATGATTTTAGTTTGAAGTAACTAGAAACTCTAAAACTACATGTAAAAATGATGGCAATGACAAAATTATTGCAAACATTAGAATGCTTCAAGAGAGACTACAGATTTACGAAAGAGATACTATGTGATGCAACAGACAGTATAACCATACTTAGACTGAATATAGGGCATTAGAAAAGAGTAAGGTTAAAATATCGTTATAATCATGTTAAAATATCGTTATATTCATCACATAAAGTGTGGAACTCGAATTTCACCACTAATTAATAAAAAACTAACTGCCAGGTTGTTCCTAAGAAAGGAAGAGATGATAAAGTATGTAACAATGAAAAATAAAAGCTTGGAATTAAAAAAAAAGGTTAATGCAGAAACAAGTTTTACACTCAAGTTTGTCCAACCAATAACAAAAAGCAAGCGTACCAGGTCATTATTGCACTTCTCAAGGTCAAGAACTTTGATAGCAACTATCTCATTAAGTGGAACACAGAGAGACCTATAAACAGTGGCGCTGACACCTTCTCCAACTTCCTCATATAACTTGTAATCTTTAGGATTAGCTAGAAATTTCTTCTAAATTCATGTTCCATGGTTCTTCCTTGAAGGGCATCATTAACAACCTTCACACTCTGTCTGTGAAAAAGTCTTTCCTTTCGGGGGTAAGGAAGTAAGGAATCCAGGGAGTCAAGCCATTCTTTGCTTTGTAAGAAGTCCCAGTATCCTGTCTGTGCTTCCAGTGGAAAGCCAGGAGGTAAGGACATCCATTAAGGCATTGAGTGCTTTCTAAGAGTCCGTTCTAGGTTCTACAGGTCGAGAGTGGTCCTTGCTGTCTACTCGTTATTGCCCTTTTTTTGCCTTAAAGAAAATCCTTCCCTGTCTGTGTAGCCAGTAAGTAAGCCAGTCTTTGGTCTTTTAGTAAGTCTTTCCCTTCCTTGTACTAAGTAAGTAGGGGATCCTTTCTTTCTTTCCTTCTAAGATTCTTTCTCTCCGGGCAAGCAAGTAAGGGGGTCTGTGATTAAGAAGTAGTTGGCCTCACATACATCCTTCCCGACCATCCGGCCTTACCGTATGTCGGCGGTACCCGTGGGTGGAAGAAAAACTTCTTATCAAAAGAACGAGCGGCGTGACGCGGTCTACTCAATTAATGGGGAACGGTCTATCGTGGTGGTTTAAACTTCAGAGAGCAGACACAAAAGAGGATTCTTGATTTTTGATCGATCTGCCAGTCTTTGAAGGAAGCATGCCCGCCGTACCTCTACTATTTACGTTACACGGTGGTTGACAATATTCATTGCCTTTCCTGTCTGCGAGCTTTCGCTTGATGAAAGGGGTTTATAAACCCCCTCTTCTGTCTCTCAATCGGCATTGGAACCCGACACAACAAGATCTCTTCCGGCGATGGCATAAAAAGAAAGAATTGGAATCAAACCTTCAAACGGAGGGAGTCATAGAACAATCGTAAGGATTTTTGCAGGGCGGATCAACATATGCTTTCTTCGAATAAAATCAAAAGGCAATCGTACTCTTCTACGCGACAGCTTCAGCAGTTCAAGCTTTGACACCATCCCCATAGGCAGTTATTCTTATGTTGAGATCCGCCCTAAGCTTCCTTGGCCTAGTGCCTGTAGCTCAAGGGTCTTCAAGACTTGCGATTGAAGTGAATGTTGAGGCCCACGGTGTCAAAGATTGATAGTCTTGCCGTTTTTGGGAATTTAACAATCCCCTCTATTCCCCCTACGCAACTAGTTGCTTGGTAGGTCATCTTCTTTCTTACAGTACAGCAAAGCAGCAAGCTTAACGCGACAAGTAGGGCGGTGAGTGGGGAAGAATAGCATATGAGCATCGAGTAGAGGTAGTATAGTATATGGCTTTTTTTTGTCTGCAGCATGCTGCCTTAAGGAGAGGTGCCCGCCTATTACAATTAGCTAAAAGCAGGTGAGCCGCAACTCAGTATATCCAAAATTCATGCTTTCAGTATGAGCTGGACTGAGACTACCAATGAGACCAAGACCGATACCCACCCACCACTTTGACCCAAAAGAGCATTCTAGAGAGCAAATCTGTAGAAGGTCGTTACCAAGGACATTTCTTGAAGCGGAAAGGCGAAGACTTGAGGTCTTTTGCATGCTTCCGAAAAGCCATTTAAATGCGATCTAGAGGCCTTGCCTTCTGAACGAACTATTCGGTAGTGGGTTAAGGAAGCTCGAGAACCTGTCCTTTTGATCCCTCTTTCTCAACAGTTTTCTCTGGTTAATGCCTGTGATTCTATATGTAAGCAAATTCTCATACATAGAGTGGTGCCATATCCGTAAAGGAAAAGGGGAAACCAACTCATTCAAGACTGGGGTCTTTCCACGGCAAATCCTTTTTTTTGAATATCATCTTGATTAATAAGTGACATTGAAAACCTTTCGCGGTTAGACCAAATTTTTTGTATATACTTATAGTGACATGAAAAACTTTCCTTTTGCGGCTAGATCTCCATTCGTATACTCTCATTAGCTGACTCGCTACACATAAAACGAAAAGCTTCAAGCAGCATTCCACATTTCGATCAGAGAGAGCCCAGCAAGCGCCCCAGCCACTTGTCATAGCGCCTTTCCACCAAGCTTGTGGCTCTAGCCTGCCCAGCTGCACAGCGCCATCATACCTGCGGCCCGGTCTCGCTACCTTACCTTTCTAGCTAGCTAGCACTCCGGCGCCCGGCGCGCTCGTGCCCTTTGCCTTCTTGCCTCAGCACCTTGACCGGCACCCTCACATGACCCAACTTAGCACTGTCGCTTACCTCGTCAGCCCAGCCTTTAGATCAAAAGCCTTACTAGCACTTCCGAAGTCTCCCGCACCAACGTTCATGCTAGCAACCAAGTGTCAGCTCCAGCTAGCCAACAGTCAGCCGAAAAGGGGTGTGACACGCCTCCCTCACTCAACTCCTCGACGTCCCTGTAGAGGTAGGAGAAGAAACCCATAACATTCTTCTCCCACTCAAGATCGTTCCGCCAAGAAACATCTTCAACTGGTTTACTACTGAGTTCGTGACTTTGATCTGTTGAAATCTGACCCCAGTAGTTTCCCATTCTGTTGGACCAGGCACCACCCTGCAACTATGACATAACTTCACCCGCTTCTTCCCCAAGCGCTCCTAGGTGAATACAACGGAGTCACTCCCCGCAACTCCAAGCCAAAATGTGCATGTTCCACCACAATGGCCCACACGCACAAAACAATGTCGGCCTTTCGCACTACCCGCACGAAATGAAATAATGTCTGCTCTCCGCACCATTAAGTATATAACTTAATAACAAGATATGACAATTATGAATTTGATTATGTGAACTTGATTTATGTTAATTAATTATTTAAGTGAACTTTATTTATGTTAACTAAGAGCCTGGCTCCAGGAATGGTCGAAGCCATACCAAATCTCAAAAGTTTGTTATCCAAACGCTTCTCAAGTAGTCGTAGCCGGGTCCGTTGACCCTTTGGCTTTTCCAGCGAAAGAAACATATCTCCGTAATTGTCGCTCTGTCAGACCATAATGAAAACCCAATTTGGTTTTTCGAAATTGGGGGCAATAGAATCTCCTTGTGTAGGGGCCAACCGATCAATTCAGGCATCAAGATACGTTTAAGGCGTGGATGATTTTCATAATAGATTCGCGTTCTTGAAAATCTGCACTTTTCAAAATCCAGAAAACAGACGAGATTCCAGGATTCGATTCCTCCCTGGGGCAATTTGATGCATACCTATTCCGGTTGATCCACACCATACTGTATTATCATAAGATGAGACACACTAGCTAACAATCCGCCTGGTGCTACATCATAGACACACAGGGAATGTAGATAATTGTCAAAAAAAAAATGAAATGACAGCAATGGACCTCGGGCTTTATTTGTCAAGTCTCTATTCCTTTGTTTGTAATCGAAGCCCAAAGATCTATGAACTAGCTCATGCTTGACTAGCCAAGCAGATGAACGACCCTGCTCTTGATCCCTCCCACATTTGTATTAGTATTAGTATTTCACATTTACAATGAAATTTTCAAAGATTGACCCGCTGTGTGTTATTCCGCACAAAAACATCCTGCCTGATTCACTAATTCGTGGTAAGATACTGAACTCTTTTCTTTGAAAAATGCTTCAGAAGGTATCTCCAAAGTAGATGGCGATTGATAGAGTCATCCTTGATCGTAATTTCCAGTATGAGTATGAGTACTGCGTCCAACATCAACTTGTGATTGGTAGTAAAACATCGCCTGTCCTCTTCATAGATGTTTTTTATACCTTATTATTATGTTTCGTTATAGCATATATAACTGCCTCTGGTTTAGGTAGGCAGCCCGGCAAATAGACATCCATAGGAATTAGCTTATCGACTCCCCGAACGGTACTTTTAGAATCAGAATCGGTACTGAATGAACATCCCTCCTGTTATATTATAGCTCCCATAGCTAGGAAATCTTCAGGCATTCTTGAATACTTTCTTACTAAAGAAGGAGCCATTTTCATTGTGACTGTGCTGGCTGTGAAAATTAGGTCGGCTTGCTCTTGCACCGGTAGATTGAATACCAGGCTCTCTTGATGGCAGCGAATACCGGCGACTTATTAGCATTAAAAGGATTTCCCTAAAATCATGCTTTACCTAAGGATTTCCACAGTTCGATACCTTTTCTTGAGGCCAGTTATTTGGTTTCCATAGGTAGATTGGTCCCTGCTCCGTTATCTGCCTACTTGGCTCAGGCTCTAACCGCTTCCCCTTCTATTGGCTCCGTAGGATGGAGTACTTATTTCCTTGAGTTCATCCCTCTCTGTTGGGCGGATTCTTCGGATAAACCTCCTTCATTCTACCTCTTGTCTGGGTCTTTTCTGTACCTTGGTTAGCTTCCTATTCAGCCAGTATGCCTCTTTGCACACCTTCCCTCCCATCCAATTCGGTGCCTAGCCTCTTTCCTCGATGCAGCAAGCTGAGATAGTTGAATTAGATGTCATGTCAGTTCCTCTAGCAGACGATAAGGCCTTCTTCTCAAACCCTCCTCAACAGGGCATTCGTGCAGAACCCCTTCTTTCAATGTCTTGCCATTCTGAATGTGCAGCTCCTTCTGTGCATCTGATCTTTCCTGTCATCGAAATCGAAGAGGGATAACTAGTTAGCCTTCAATTGGCATTGGCCTACTTACTTCTCCACTTACTTCATCCATTTCCTTACGGATGAAATTCAAAAAATGATGCCGTTAATCTGATGCCTGCTTGTTGTTGTTAAAAAAACTCCAGCTCATTCACTAAAGCCTGCTCATTATCAGGCGCAAGTGCAGCCATTCCCTTTACAAGAATTCAGAAGATTATTTAGAAGGTAATCGGATTTTCTAATGGAGCTTTGCTCGCTCCGGGTTCTCCCCGTTCCAGGGTAGGATTCCCCTGGGTTAAGAGGTCGCTGCCAGTGTTAATCCCCTGCGTGTCCCTTTGAGCACCATATACTTCGTCGTACATCCTATAAAAGGCTTCCCTTATCTGCTCCAGCCAATCTCTATTCATTTGGTCTGCGATTCCTATTATTTCTGGATTTAGCAGTTGATCCATGTAACTCGTTGTGCTAAAAAGCACATCAGGTAAAACCGCATACCAGAGGCTGAACCCTATGCAGAGTGCTAGGTTGAAGTGCTGGCAGCAGAACAGCAAGGTCGACCTTGGGGATTTCCTTTGCTTATATTCGTTTATAATACTCATACTCATGTATTCACCGTCTATACTCTTAAAGGGCGATGGACTAGTGATAATACTTAGGGAGGTGGGTTCCCTTTTCAAGAACCCCAACAGTCCTGTCCTCGACAAATTACTGCTCAGTAACTTTGAATATATCCCCTTTGCATATTGAGAGGCCACGACCCTGGCTATTAGTAGGGGCTGGGGTTTCCTAAAAAGAAAGTATTTCTTATTTATAGTTACCAGCATACGGGCCAAAAACCAAGCAGGTCCGGGATATAGGATGGTGGGACACTGGAGTAGTAAAGTGGAGTTTTCAAAGAATAGGTGCTGTGCCCAAACCCGAAGACACCACCTGCGATATCCACTTATTGCTCTCATTAAGGGGGAAGCCTCGGGTGTGCTCCAAAGATAATTGGTTCTGCTGCCGGCATACTTTTTGAGAAAAGGCCCGAGTAAGGAGGTTTTCTTGGCGTGGATAACCACGTTTGAATTATCATATTCCTTTTTTGGATCATCAACACTGACTCTTCGTCCCAACAGGAAGATGTATAGATCCCAAAAATGGTCTTTATGCTCTACTGCTGTGTTTCTCTTTGTCATCTTATGCTCTACTGCTGTGTTTCTTTTTGTCATCTTATTATATTAGAATATTTCTTCTGTTTCCCCTCTCTGCACTGAGTGCAGTGGTTTGACTTTGTTGTTTTTTGCCGAGGGCCAAAAGATTGGTGGAGTTCACAGCGCGTGCCACGCTGTTATCGTACATGTGCTCTTCACTGTGCCCTCTGTAATGATTCTCACCACTCCGCATAACCTGGTGTAAGGAGTGGTGAATCGTATGTTTTCCCGGTTTTATTTAAACACGGCTACGCTTCGCTCTTTTTAACTATCGCTAGTCTGTAGTCTGTAGTCTGTGAAAGAAGATTGCAATTTCTGGTCACTTTCAGTCTAACCCGGATTGACTTAGTTACTCGGGACTTGCTTCTTAGCGTGTAGTGGATCAACCAGGCTAGCTTTCCTGTAGTAGAGCGCGGGGAGAGTGACCATCAGGGCCTTTCATAGGGTGTGCCTTTTTTTGCTTTTATTAGAGGAGTACTCTTGAATGTACTATACAGTAGGTTCTCAGTGCCCTAAGATCCCAATCCCAGATCGAGTTCCAATCGCAGAATTGTTCTCAAGCGAATGGCTTTTACTCAACCTCAATTCATTCAGTTAGGACCTCCCTTTATGTCACCTTGCCAGCGTGAGGAGTCAGATCGGATTCTAGCACTTGCATGGAATCTGAGATAGTGGCTATTGGCAGCCTCTCTTGGCATGAGCACTAGCATCTTGCTAACATCGGCTTTTTCCTCCGACTAGAAGGGGATCTTGTTCACGGCAGATTCAAGATCCTCAAATGTGGCTTTGGCTTCAGCTATCTCATTCGTTCTTTTTTATGATTGGTAAGTAGCCCTTTTCGGGTTAGTTGAAAGACCAAGAATGGCCTCTTTGAAAGAAGACGACAGACATGCTGGGAAGGAAAAGGAAGGATATGTGGCCTAAGTAGGTACAACAAAAGGTACTAGTATGGGCGCAATATGCGATTGGAAGCTCTTCTTTGGCAGGTTTCATGATTTGCTAATTCGATCTTGTAAGTTGGCTTATCTTAGGCCACCGACTGAGACGATGGCTTGAAACCCGGGTAGAAATAAGACCAATCGAAAACCTTGGAAGCAACAAATCGAGGGGCGTAAGCTGTTGAATAAGCTGTGGGTCTTGAGGCATCTTCTGAACCACCGTAGTTAGTGGGAAAAAGCTCATCTTTTTTCAATGCAACCAGAGGACTCTTAGTACGCTACTACCTGCCCAGTAAGAGGATGTTTTTTGGTTTATGTCGTCCAAAGAAAGGGCTTCCCTATCAGCACAAAGAATAAATGAAATAAGAGAGGATTGGATTTCATCAAGAAAAGACAAAATCCTTGAAGAGTTTGCGAGGCAACTGTAGCATCCAAAAGAAATTGCTCAAATTCGATAGTATCTCCCTTCCCAACAGTATGAGATTCCAAAACAAATTTAGCAAAACAAATAAGAATGAATTTTACTAATCTTTTGAAAATATTCAATATCATTCACCTTAAAGATATTGCTACACATAATATCATTTTAAATATATTAAAATATCTCAGAAGCACCTGTCTGCGTGTGGGTAGGGGTGCAACTTGGGCCGGGTTCAACCCGAACCCGGCCCGCCGAACCCGAATTTCAACAGTGCTCAAACTCACTTTTGCTCAACCCGAACCCGAAATAACCGGGTTCGGGTTGGAGTCAAACCGGCCCGGAAAAACCCAAACCCGTTAAAATTTAACAAACCGAAGCCTACTCGCTCCGCTGGCGCTCGCCCCGTTCGCCCGCAGCCCGCTTGCCCTCCTCTTTCACATTTCTCAAACCCTAGCTCCCGTCTTCTCCGAGTCCCGCACGCCTCCCATTCGTCGCCGTCGCCCGTCGGTCGCCTTCGTCAGCCGTCCCCGTCGGTCGCCTTCGTGAGCTTCGTCAGATATTTCCACCTAGGACGGTCGATCAACTCGCTCCGCTCGCCCGCTTGCCCTCTTTCAGATTTCTCAACCCTAGCTCCCGTCTTCTCCGAGTCCCGCCTCCCATTCGTTGCCGTCGGTCGCCTTCGTGATGGCTTCGTCGGATATTTCCACCTAGGAGGCTAGGAGCTACCAGATATTTCCGATCGTCACCGGCGACTGCGAGCAATGAAATCTAGGTATTTTTTTATTTTTATTTATCTGCTTTTTATTTTCTTCCCATCGTGAATCCGTGAGATGTTCCGATCTCAAAAACACAACCACCGGCGGTGGCCACCATCACCAATGATCGGTCTAACCAAGAAGAACAATGGCCGAACCGCGCGGCCGTGAATGGAGAAGAGGCACAGCGCTAGGCAGCTTCCGAGCGAGGGTTTTCTGGTTGATTTCACGGCTGGATGGGTGTTAGATGCAGTTCGGCCTAACTGGGATTGTAAATTGGCATCAAACTTTCAATATGTTTATTTGTTCTGGCTATTCAAGTAATTTTAACATTCATGCAATTTAATCACTACGGTGGTTGATGATGTGGTGCTTAAAATTCATAATTTTCTACTAAACGTGATGCTGTTGAACAAAATTGGGATCCTTTAGAAGATCTGGTTGCTGGAGAAATTTCACTAAGCTTCCTTCTTATCTTCTCTGTTCCATTTAAATATTTCTATGTTGTATCTTGATATACAAAAACAGTAAGGAAAATTACATATGTAATTGATAGAATGTAGGCTCATGTAGTTCCATAATGAGCAGGTATATGCTGGGCCATGAGTTACTATTCATATCTCAAATATGAATCTATCATGGTTTAACAAATTCAATGTCATCCTTACAATGGAAGTGCTAATTAAGCAAGAAGTAAAAGATTCTTGATTTTGACTTCCTGACATGTAGGCAAGTTGGTCCCCATGGATTAGCTGTCTCAGTTTGTGCTTCAATACAGTCATTCATATACCTTAATAGTATGATTATGTTAAATCTCATGATAGTTGGTGGACCATGGTGCATCGCTTGCTTGATACATTCATGCAATGATAATTACCTAGTCATTCTGATTTTTCCTTGCGTTCAGTCTTACATTTAATCTGGTAACTAAAACTACACTGTTTACATTCTTCAATTATTTGTTTTCCTCATGTTGCCAGTAATACATTCATGTTATTTTGCATATCTCCATGTTCTAAATGAGTTCACCTCTTGATTTTGCTGGTCTTGAATGTGGAAAATGGCTATTCAATATGTTTATTTGTTCTGGCTATTCAAGTAATTTTATGTTTACTTTGAAAATTATTTTTAAGACTGTCGACTACTTTGAAAATTATTTTTAGGTTGTCAAATATGGAGGATATAAATGTTGGGCAAGAAATTGATGTAGAGGAAGAGATTATTAGTGAGCCAATTAAAAGTGTTCCAACATCAACATCTTCAAATACCATGGATTCTACAGAAGGTTCAGATGCAAATATTCCTTTGAGTAAAAAGAAAAAAGCATACAAAATTTCATCACCAGTCTGGGCTGATTTTGAAAGGATATGTGATAACGAGGGGAAAGTAGAGTATGCTATTTGTAAGTATTGTAAAATTAAACTCAAGTGTCCAAGCACTCAAGGGACAAGCACATTAACAAGACACTTAAGTTTATGCAAATGCAATACAACCAAAAGAGCTAAGGGTCAACTAATGTTGTCATTCACAACAACATCATTTGATAGTAGTGGCAATTTATCGAATTGGAAATTTGACCAAGAGGCTTGCAAAGAGCAATGGCACGAATGATTATCCTTGATGAATTGCCATTCAAATTTGTGGAGAAAGAAGGGTTTAGAGAATTTTGTAAAGTTGTGCAGCCACTTATCAAGAATATTTCAAGAACCACCATTATTAAAGAAGTTTACAAAATATACAAGTTAGAGAGGGCTAAATTGCAAAAGTTGTTTCAGGAAAGCATTCATCGGGTAAGCTTGACAACAGATTTATGGACTTCAAATCAGAATATTGGGTATTTATATTTGACTGCTCACTTTGTGGACTCTTCTTGGAAGCTTCATAAGCATATCATCAATTTTTGTATTCTTCCTTCGCCACATACTGGTGAAGCTATCTCTTCTGCAATTGAATCTTGTTTAGATGCTTGGAAAATCAAACAAGTTTGTACTGTTACTGTTGATAATGCATCATCTAATGATGTTGCATTAAACACTTTGCAAACAAATTTAAGAATGAAAGATGGTTTGCTTGGGGATGGTGATTCGTTACATGTTCGTTGTATTGCACACATTTTAAACTTGGTTGTGAGAGGGGGAACAGATGAAATTAAAGATTGCATAGCTCGTATTCGTAACAGTATAAAGTGGATAAAGAGTTCTCCCAGTAGAGAACAAGCATTTGAAAGATCATGTGAAATGGTTAGAATTTCAATCAAAATGTCTTTGTGTTTGGATGTGTCAACACGTTGGAATTCGACATACCTCATGTTGAAGCATGCTTTACCCTTTGAGAAGGCTTTCAAGCGTCTTGCATCTGATAGTGATGCCTTTAGAAGTACCACTCCTCCTTTTGAAGAGGATTGGAATTATGCTAGAGTACTTTGTGACTTCTTGGGCATATTTTTTGAAACTACTGAGATGTTGTCGAGTACCAAGTATGTCACTTCATCCCTACATTTTCGTTATGTTGACAAGATCCAAGATGCATTAAATTCGTTTTCAGCTGTGCAAACTGACCCTCTCCTTCTTCGTATGTGCAACAAAATGAAGGAGAAGCTTCGTAAGTATTGGGGTTCTGTTGATAAGTTTAATATCTATTTGCTTATTGCTTTTGTCTTGGATCCACGATACAAGTTAGATTATTTATATTGGTGCCTTAAAAGAGTTCTTTCAATTGATGATGCTTCTGCAATAGCAAGAAAGGTGTATGATAAAATGTCTGTGTTGTATGAAATGTATAAAGTTGAGGCTTCTTCTGCATGCTCTTCATCTCAAGGGAGTGTTTCAACATTTGCTTCTTCCATAACTGCTATTAATGATAAGAAATATGAGGAGTACATTCGTGAAAAAGAGCAGAGTAGTTTTGATTGTAGCATGTCTGAAGTTGATGCCTACCTAAAAGATCCTCAAGAGAGGGCTGTAGAACCATTTGATATTTTGGCATGGTGGTCTACTGCTACAAAATACAAAACATTAGCATGTATGGCAAGAGATATTTTGGCTATTCCTGTTTCTACAGTGGCATCTGAATCTGCATTTAGCGCGGGAGGCCGTGTTCTTGACCAATATCGTAGTTCTTTGACACCAATATTGGTTGAGTGTTTGATTTGTACTCAAGATTGGTTAAGAGCTGCACCAAAGGATCCAGAATATGAAGAACTCATCGATCATTTGGATAAATGTGCAAAAGGTAAAATGTATGTTATTATATTTTGAATTATTTATCATTCTTTCAATGCAATGTTTGACTCATGTTTGTTATTTTTTTCAGAGGAAGCTGAAAGTATTGCAATGACTTCCTCCTCTCTACCTCCTATTTCACTAAAAGATTAATATATTGGAGGTGTTAGCTGTATTCTCAAATGTGTTTTCTTTCTTAAATGTATTTTTGATAAAAAATTCATGGGCTAAGCTCAGGACATGTAAGTTCTTCCATCTTTATTTAATTGGGCATTGATGTGAGCTCTACTTAATTTCTATTGCTTCTAAGTATGTTTGTGTTAAATTGAGCTCTTTATGATTGTAGAGTACTATTCTGCTGCTAGAAATGTGGTGAGGAAGTTGGATTGTATATGCACAGAAAATGAGCATCAAAAGATGATACTCTCAATATGATTCAGTAGTTTACATTCAAATTTAATCCAGTTTTTTTCCTATAGGAAACACGTTAATGGTTAGCATGAATCACATCTACAATTATATTCTTCTGCATTTTGCCTTGCTTTTGTCACAAGTTTACTGAAGTATTGACTAGATGCACAAGTTCATCGTTCTTGGTAAAAATTGGCTCATGCAATGCTCCATATTCAGCCACTGTTTTAACTCTATGAGATTAATAAGGCATCAATTGGCAAGCAGGAATCTAATGTTGACTTTGAGTTCTCAGCTAATAAATTCTATTTGTTTGAACTTCCAAGTAACTTAATTTTGGAGTACTTTCACACATGTACATGTCCTCTCATGGGTGAAAATTAACAAATGAAAATAGAACTTAGTTAACCCTGTGCCTATATCATCGTTCATGGATGAAACTGCTTTTTCTTTATATTTGTGTTCATCACAACTCTTCATTGTGGTACAACATTATGTTTCAATTTAGAGTTTACAACTGTATAGAACAAGTTTCTGTGCAAGTTTCAATGTCAAACTGATGTTTCAAATATAGTTATGCTTTTCAAGTTCCATATTTTGTGCAATGTTTCTTAGCAATATCTCCACTGTATAGTCTGTATCTCAGGGTGCACAAACTATAGGAATGGGGGTGGAAGCTCAGAGTGTACCAGCAACTGCTGATTTATTTAAGAAGGCAAATGATATACTTGCGTATGTTTATTATTCAGCTAAATTTCTTATTCTATGCAAATTACATCTCAAAGGTCGTTCCAAAATGCTCAACTTGGTCTTTCTCCTTTGCCTCAGTTTTGACCTCTTGGATGCTTGATTCAACAATCGTAGGCGAGGTAACCTGATACTGAGTTTTTGATACATATTCTTGCTGTTATGGTTCTCAGCTACTAGCTTCTGTTAGTTGGTGCTTTCTTATGAATGTCATCTTAGATACTCTGCCATTTGCACAAGTTTCTTTAACATTTGTGTTACATAGTATTAAGATTATTTTCCAATATTGAAAGTAGTTTCTCTCAAAGATATGATGAAAAAGTATTTTATTTTATTTTTCTCATCAACCCGAATTTCAACCCAAAACTCAACCCGAACCCGATTTTTAAAAATAGGGTTAGGGTTGAGGTTTTACAAATAGGGTTAGGGTTAGGGTTGAGGTTTTACAAATAGGGTTAGGGTTAGGGTTGAGGAAAACCCAAGTTTCATGGGCCCGAGTTGCACCCCTACGTGTGGGTGAGAATAAACATCACTGTGTCAAAAAAGCTTCTCAAACATGAGAACCATCTTATACTGGAAGTCATGTACCTCCAACTAATCTCGCATTGAAAGCAAAGCTAATCAAATTTATTCACACCAAGCACGATACTGCTCATTTGATAAATCTGAAAAAAAAGGAAGAAACAAAAATGTAATTAGTAACCAATGTCTTCTCAGAACAATAAACAAGTGAAGAACATCTAATTTCTTTTAGAAATCCAAAACAAACCTAAGAGTCTTTAAAAGCAAACAACGGCCATATTCCAACCAATTTTTCAATTCTGGCATTATTTTGTGATGAATATTTGCGTCGCTATTTCATAATTTTTTATAGTGTATAATAGGAGGAGTTCCATTACATTAGAAAAATAATCGAGTTGATCAGGCCGAATTTGAAGATTGATAATTTTTTAAGAAATTTATAAAACCTTATAGATTATTTTTCTCATTGATAAATAAGTACTTAAAAATCTGAAAGAAAATCACCGAAGGGATCATTAGTGGAAAGAAAATAAAGTTAGAAATTTTTTTCATCTTCCTTTTTCCCCATTTGATTAAAAAGAGAGAGAATATTATATGTAAAGTCCACACATATTTATTTTTTCATTCTTTCTTTCTTTCATCGAAAAAAAAATACTAGCAAAAAGCCAAAATTATCCCTCAATATTTTTTTCATAATTTTCCTTCCATGTCCACCTCATGACCTATATATCTATCTAATTCCCTTACAATCTTTATTCTAGGATTATTATAGCCAAATTAGCATTTTTCAATACAAAATTATCTCAAGTCAAATCTAAGAAAATATTGCCACCATATCATATATGAAAGCAAGAGTATTAGTTTCGACGTTAAGAAATATATGAAAGCTCATTAAATTCATATCTAATAGGGTCCATTAAATACGAAGCTTAATGGGACCGTTGCGGGACAAGCATTTATCATGCTTTCATGAGCCACTGGAAGCCGAAAGGAGATGTCCATGCCTGAAGAAGACCACTAACCAATTCTAATTCAGCCTTGGTATTAAAACAAAACAAGATTCTAGTAGGGATGCGGGTCAATCCGATCGACCTGTCCTAACTCAACTGTCACCATAAACGGTGGCCAGTCGGGCCACCCAGAATAAAACTGCTCGACTGAACAAATCAAGAAACTGCTCGACCGAACAAATCAAATCAGTTTTGTCATCGTTCGATCGTGCTTCGCTGCTGGATCCACGGACACGAAGGAGTCCCTCATCGTTGGATACATGGCCGAGAAGGCCATGGTCACTAGATCCTTAGAAAAGAAGCCCTTTGCCTCGCTGCTATAGATCCTGGGCGAAGGAAGTCATAGTTGCTAGATCCGTCCGATCGATCTGGTCCTTCTCTTTCTCTCCCTCCCTTCGCTCTCCCCACCCCACGAAGGGTTTCCCCTCGCCTCGCTGCTATAGATCCTGGGCGAAGGTAGTCATAGTTGCTAGATCCGTCTTGGATCCGGTCCTTCTCTTTCTCTCCCTCCCTTCGCTCTCCCTACCCCATGAATCTAATCTAGGGTTTTCCCTTGCCTCGCTGCTATAGATCATGGGCGAAGGAAGTCATAGTTTCTAGATCTATCGACTTGGATCCGGTCCTTCTCTTTCTCTCCCTCCCTTCGCTCTCCCCACCCCACGAATCTAATCTAGGGTTTCCCCTCGCCTCGCTACTATAGATCCTGGGCGAAGGAAGTCATAGTTGCTAGATCCGTCAGCTTGGATCCAGTCCTTCTCTTTCTCTCCCTCCCTTCGCTCTCCCCACCCCACGATTCTAATCTAGGATTTTCCCTCGCCTCGCTGCTATAGATCCTGGGCGAAGGAAGTCATAGTTGCTAGATCCGTCCAATCAACGGCTTGGATTCGGTCCTTCTCTTTCTCTCCCTCCCTTCGCTCTCCCCACCCCACGGATCTAATCTAGGGTTTTCCCTTGCCTCTCTGCTATAGATCTTGGGCAAAGGAAGTCATAGTTGCTAGATCCGTCCGATCAACGGCTTGGATTCGGTCCTTCTCTTTCTCTCCCTCCCTTCGTTCTCCCCACCCCCACCAATCTAATCTAGGGTTTTCTCTCGTGTCCCGCTCTAGATCCATCCTTGCTCCAATTTCGATCTTGGCCGGCCCTGAGGGAAGAATTTGCTTCCTTTGCTTGTACGATGTTCAGGCCGCAGAAGAAAGGATGGACCCCTGGTCTCTCTGGCCGAGGGTCAAGGATGGGCCGGATGACACTTCGGTGTCGGTGAACGCCAGAAGTGCTGGTGCGGTGTCTCTTGCGAAGGAGAAGGGGAAGAGTTTGGTGGTGGAGGTGCTTCCGCCACCGCGGGCTTTGTTGGGAGAGAATGGAAGTGATGTGGTGGAAGGTCCTGGAGACGTGAGGCATAGCGGAGGTTCAGGGAGGCGGGTTGCTGGACGAGTCCATACTTCAGAAAAAGGAAAAGGATGCTCTTGTTCAGAGGATATTGGAGCTTGAGAATGAGGTTAATGGTGCCACGAATGCCTTTCTCATTGATTTAGATCAATGAAGATAATTTTCAATGTAATCACTTTTATATTTTGATGATGACTACTGTTGCTATGTTTAAATTATAAATATTTCAAAATAGAGAATTTATTAGCCATAGAAAGGTTCCTTGTTATTGCTACAGTCATGTGTTGATATATTCCTTTTATGTGCACTTCTTTCCCATGGGTTATGGCTGCTTCATAGAAAACAGTTATAACAATCAATGATTATTTATAATATTTTTATTTAATAAGAATATGGTGACATTTTCTGTGCATTGCTCACTTCGAACTTCAATTATTGTTAGTTTGCTACATCTAATCACTTAAAATAAAAACACCTTGTGTGATGATTGATGAAGATGTTTTGGTTGTTGTAAATAAAGGCATAACAAACGAAAACATGTCTTCAATGTAGGAAGCAATGCAATTGACATTATAATTTCATGAATATTATGAAATGAACACTTGAAATTTATGGAGTATTACTGGTGCATCAGGATATGTGTGTGTGAGAGAGAATGAATTCTAGAGGGAAAAGAGAAAAAAATCCTTTATAATAGATTTATTTGAAGCTTTGATGAAAACCCCTACAACTCCTAAAAATGAGAAGCCTTATTACGATTTAGTAGCCATGAAGAGCTTCTGTCATTTTCTTTTTGAAAAAATAAATGCTATCTATTATTTCAATGCTTTTGTTTTCTGTTTTCCTTTTCTTTCCCACTCAGTATGAATTTAATCTAGTACATGACAGAAAGCTGAATCCATCCGTCAGAGATAGGATGATGCATTTGCTCTTGAACTCCCATTTTCTTCTTCAAATTTATTTTCAGATCAAACATATTTTCTTACAATTAAAACATCGCAATAGCAACAACAACAATAATTACTGTTCAACTAGTTCTAATTAACCTTCTTGAACAACTATGCTTTTCAAGTCTTCTTATATGAGCTTTGCTTTCATCATCCCACAACTGCTAAATCAAACATTTTAAGCAAGAATGGGTCAGAGTTTACTTTCCCATGCAAAATTGTGTTCAAGTATAAGCATGATATTAGCCATTGTTGTCGTCTATGTTCATAAAAAGTGGCACCAAATATCAATGGCAGCTTAATAACAAAGTCTGTAAACTTTTTTCTCTTCCCTCTTTGTCATCCAATCTAACTAGTTGCAATATCACAAAAAACTTTGACCTATTAGGATAACAATATGAGGACTTAGTTCCTTCTGTTACCTTTCATTTGAAAGACCTTGAGCATGCCCATATGGTTAACTTATTTTTTCAGTCACTATCCAAGTGCGAACTCCAGCCCATTATCTTTAGTTTATATATGCATGGGTTGCAAGTTACCATATCCACTTAAACAACAATTGAGAAGGAGGGGACTGCAATCTCCATCTTGACTTTAGCATGTAGCCCAATTAAGATTACTTGACTTAAAACTCATGTACCAAGTCAAGCTTGCAGGGCTAATTCCAAACAAACAAACAAAACCTCAAGGCTTTGTGTAGATAGGATTAGGTTTATCAATGTTATACTTTGCTTTCATTGTTCATGTAAGTTAATTGAAGGGCTAGGTTTAGTTTGATTAAATCGATTGTTTAGATCATGGTTAAATATTTGTCAAGGTTCTATGTGATTGTACAAATAGGTTTGCTTTGAAAATTGCAATATAGTTTGCACTAAGTTAATGAGGCTGACTCCAACTCTAAGAAGGCATGTTTAAAGTGAGATTTGAGAAGTCTGAAGGGGCACAAAAATAATCATGGGAATAGATAGGAAGTGGAGATGTTGCTGTCATGATTTTCAAAACTCATATCATATAATTCTTATACACACCAAAAACTCATCAGATATTTTTCCATTTGGTTACTGACTTGCGATAAGTGTTTCAATGCATGGTCATTAAGACACAAGATGCGACGACTTAGACTAATCTTATTCCTACGGAATAAAATTTGAAAAATGCAATTACAAAAGTCAAAAAATATGATAATATTTTCTAATCTTATTACTATGGAACCAAATTCAAAAGAATGTTGATTTCTGAACCCAAATTGAACCAAGTGAAGGATAAATGGATTGGGTTACATTGTTTGAGTTTGAGATTTATTTCCTTTCAGCAACAAGTCACCGTAGACTATATTTATAAAATATAAGGGCAAGGGCCTTTGAGGAGAGTAGTGGAAATTTTACTTATTCTTCCTTATAATTGAATTTAATGCCATTAAGAGGTGAGGCGTTTGTCCATTTGGAATTTCTTTCTTTCTTTATAGATATTGCAAAGCAAGGAAAAATGTACAATAAATTAAGAAAATAAAAAAATGGCATGACATAATTCTGAGTGTGTTATAATCCATAGTTAATCTAGACTGATTGCAGGGGCACCTTTTTTATAATGATGCTACAAACACCTTTTCTATTTTATTCCTTCTATTGCTAAAATATGTGAAGATCAAGATTATATTGAATGTGATTGCTTATATTTTTTCTTTGCATGTCAATCATTGTGAGCTGCCTTCTGCAGTTTGACATGATGTATCATGCCTATTTGTTCTGGCTACACATTTATATTTTTGTGTCTAATTTCTTGGTTCTCCAATATTATTGCAATGCTTGCCTAGAAGTATTTCCATTGTCATGTCTAATTGCTTGCGTCTACATCCGGAAGCTGTTTAGTTTATTTAGGATGCTTCATCATTCTTGATGTTCCTTTCTTATGCTTCTAAGCTCTTCATCCATTGAAGATAACTTTTTAATCATTGTGACTTTGTTCTTATGATCTGTAGTTGGACTATAATTTTCATTAGTATTTATACTTGATTTTGATTCCTTCCATTTTGTTTCTGTTTAGTGTAACAATTTTTTAACCCTATTTTTTTATTAACAACTTCATAAATACCAATATAATATGGGACTTTTGTTAATTGAGAAAAAGGAATGGACTTCTAAATATGAAAAAATCAGACAAAAATTTGCAGAAGCAGAGGAGATTCTAAAGTGGGAACGACTGCGCACGTGATAGCTATATCGAAATATGAAAAGCAAAAGGAAAAACCTGCAGAAGGCCTTGTGGGTTGAGAAGCAGTGTGTTGCATATGTAAGTAGTATTATTATTATTATTTCTCACTAATTTATTATTGGTATCTAGAGTTATAAAGTCAATTATATAGCCATAATTAATCAAAGTGTATCCTAGTTCCATCCCTGCATTATTGTGTATTTGGAATATCATGGTATTAAATTTTTAATTTTACAGTCATAACTGTTGTCATCTTCTATGGCATATCTCCTTTCTTTACTTAATCGCATGGTTAATTGTCTCTACTCTTAGAAACATATCGAATAATGCTTCTTAGACTTAAAAACTTCCGAAGGTCAACTTGTTTTAAAAAAAGATTTTTTGAATTTTTCACTAAACTTTTTGTTGAATGTCCTCACTTTTCTGTATTGATTGTTCAAATCAGTCTTATTGGTAGAAATTTTAACTGCTTAAGTTTTAGGGGACTACTATAAGAAAAGGGTTATAGGAACAAAAAAAATAGTGAAAGAAGTGCCTCTTCTAGATATGTCCATTGATAATGTTATTCATTATGTATCAAACATAGAAACTTTTGAAAATAAACGAATGCTTGTGACTAATCTGAAGATGCTTGTTAAAAAGTTATTTTGATAGGTAAGTCTCCATTGAGAATTAAGACTACTGCTGCATAAAATTATTAAATTTTTTAATGTAGTTTAGGAAAAAAATCAACAAATTATGGGTTCAGAATCTCCATATATAATTTTTGTCTTGAAATGCTTAATGTAATATTTTGACTCTTTCTTGAATTAAACTAGCTCATATATGGAATTGCAGCATGTCAGAGTCCTTTGGTTTATATTTCTATGTTTTGCAATGTGTCTAGATGCTATATAAGGTCATCTGTCACGGTTCATGAGTTTTCTGATTAAAAATAAATAAATAATTTTTAATTAATTTAATATTTAAAAATAAAATTAAAAATTAATTTTAAAATAAATAATTTAAAAAATATAAAAATATAAATAAATAATTTTTTTAAATTAATTTGTTTAATTAATGTAATTAATTAATTTAATATTTAAAAAATAAATTATTTTTTTATTGTGCCATTATTTGTGTTCTTTTGAGATGGATTGTTGTTTGAGATGGCAATGCAGGTGGAGTTGCTGACACGGCTTCGGTCGCCGTGTTTGCTGTCGTTGGTCGGGTATTGTTCTGATGGCGGCCACCGGCTGTTGGTGTATGAGTACATGGCAAATGGTGGACTGCAGGAACATCTGTTTTGTGATCTCTGTTTGTTTGTTTCGTAAATTGGTCGAGGGATGGGAGAGCATAACTCATTAGTGTGGGTTGGTGCTTTAAAGTTTAAATGAATGTCTTCGTGGGGAGTGTAGAGCTTAGGTTGGATGATCTCAGTGGCAAGCCGAAGTGCTTGTTAGAGCAGATATACTGTGTCTTCCAAGCAAACAAAGAGAAAAAAGACCCACATTATGTCCTATTAACCCCTAAAATGGAAGATCCTTGAATAATGCCTGAAATTTGATCAAATGTGACCAGGAGATGAATGATTTAACCTCGCCTATATATATATATATATATATATATATATATATATATATATATATATATATATATATATATATAGGACAACCATCATCAAACTTTGCAGCTTTGCAAATCTAAATCCTTTCTATTTCTCTGTTTCATTATTTCATCATCTCATTTATCCACATGGCTTACGATTCCGCTAGCAAGGATAAGATCAAAAGAAATGCCAAAATAGCATGCAGTCCTCAGAAACAATCCTAAAGAAACGGGAATTGGCACCAAAGCAATTTGCAGCAAGACATGCTAGATGGCAGCACCCCTGACGGTAGAAAATTCAGGTTGGCTAACCCTGTCTTTTCATGGCTATTTGTGAGGTCCGCATGCTATTATAGCCCTCTTCGATTTGCATTACCCATCTTGTTTATTAAATTTTTTTTTCTTTTTCTCCCTCTCTATGAAATTTCATCCACAAAGTGGAGAAAGAGTTGTGTTAACAAAGAGTAAGGAATATGAATGAGGGACAAGTGATATTAGGACTCTGTGGTGTTGGATCTAGATGATGAGCTGAAATCCTCGTATTCCACATGCGCTGTGAAGCATAATTTGACATGAACAAAAGCTAGTGCCTATCAGGTTATATTTATCATATAGTGTAACTATTAAGATGGTGCTAAAGGAGGATAGTAGAAGATGTTCATATCAGAAAGCCAACCTAGAGGTTTCAGTTAAAATTGTGACATTAACGGTAATATGATGTCATGAATGTAGATTGGTACTGTGGTAAACTGGCTAACAGATTCAACTTATGATGCATTTGAACTGGAAAAACTGCCTAGCACTAAGGCACATTGATCCTTGTTGACATTGCTGAAATGATCACATGATATACATTCTATGATTGTTGACCTCTAAACCTTCATGAACTAACTGTCCTTAGTTGTTGATAGCCAAGTAATCAAACAGTTATGGAACTCTACACCAACAGGAACACCTTATTAGAGTCTGTTCTATAAGCAATATATGCACATAGGCTCCTTCAGGGTATTAATACCCCATGGATTGGTAGTCAAACTTTCTGTAAAGAATTGCTTTGTGCATGGAGCAATGGCATGTGTTTTGCATGTTAAATTAATGTTACTAGAGGTATGGTGGGTAACTTCTTTCTGTTTAAATTTACTGACATTTTTTGGATATTCAGGTTCTTGTGGTGGTGTTTCTAAGTTAGACTGGGACACAAGAATGAAAGTAGCTCTTGAAGCTGCACAAGGCCTGGAGTACCTGCATGAGCATGTCACTCCACCTGTAATTCACAGAGATTTTAAGAGTAGCAACATCCTCTTGGACAAAAACTTTCAGGCCAAAGTTTCAGACTTTGGCTTGACCAAATTTGGGCCTGAGAAAGCTGGGGGCCATGTTTCCACACAAGTTTTAGGCCCCCAAGGATATGTTGCTCCTGAGTAAATACTGACACTTTCCATCTTTTGTTTTATTGTAAATTATGTTGTTTTTATAATATTTCTACCTGTCTTGGTAATGAAATGTTTTGCAGCTTCCAAAAGGCAAGAGATGGAGAAATAACATCATGTATTTTAATGTGTTCTTTGTTGTGTGCACATATGCTTTAACAGGGCATTTGACAACAAAATCAGACGTGTATGGTTATGGAGTCGTGCTTCTGGAGCTGCTTACAGGCCGGGTTCCAGTTGACATGAACAGGCCCCTTGGGGAAGGTGTTCTTGTGTCTTGGGTGGATAATCTATATCAAATGCTGTTTGGTGGTCACAATGTAGTTAGCACTTTTTCCTTACTGCTTGCCAGTTAGGCATGTTTTTTAAGCTTTAGAAATCTTTCTTCTTAGCATGCTATGGGAACTTATCTTAGTTAAATGATGTCATTGCCGACGAAATCTTACCGACATGTAAGTGTTGTGGCTCTTCTTCTTGAGGTGTTTAAAGAACAGAACATCATATCCTGATTTCTTATTCATGGCTTAGGTCATCGACTAAGTTGGACTTCAATCTTTTTCTTCAGGATTCTCAAAAGCTGTCTACTTCTTTTAACTTATGCTTCATATTTTGTTGTTACCAGTTGCACATTCTGCGGTATAATTCCATTTTTTGCTTTTTTATACGAAAACATTTCCTTTACTTCCAACTAAGTTTTCCTTGCTTTCAAATTGTTGGATTCCTTTCTTCTGCTGGTAATTGTGAAGGCTCTGCCTAGGCTCACTGCCAGAGAAAAGGTTGTTCAGATTATGGATCCAGCAATGGAAGGACAGTATTCTATTAAGGATGTTGTTCAAGTGGCTGCCATTGCTGCCATGTGTGTGCAACCAGAGGCTGATTACCGGCCCCTAATGGCAGACGTTGTCCAATGTCTAGTCCCTCTTGTGAGGCACAAGTCTCCTGCAAAAGTAGGCAGTGGTTCCAGTTTTCAATCCCCCAAGTCTCAATACCCAAATGTGGTAGAATCACTACTGCATCTTGAAGTCCTCTGCCAACTGGCTTCCCATATTTATTGCTTTAGAAGATGAGTGAGGGCACAAAATCCTCCTGTCAATTCTACTGATCTTTCCTCATGACAGTTTAGATCAGCATTGAGTTCTGACAAACTCCACTGGAGTTCAGGTTCTACGGTGAAGCTGACCGTAATATATTTGCTGTACTGTTAAGAAAGTTGAGACAGATTTGTTGTTATTGACATGGAGGCTTTCCACTGCTGGCCTGTTGGCAGTCTTTTGTCTCCTAAGGACTAATTAAACTAGGATCTTTAGCTGTGTTATGGCGCGCTTAGATTGGAAAATTAACTGTCTAAACTCCGATATAGTTGTTTCCACATTTCTAAATATATTTCTTGAGATCGATCATGGTTTAGATGGATTAGAAATGCTAGATTCTTTTTCATTCAAGTAAGAGGATTTTAAAAGTGTCTACTGGTTGCTATAAAGGAAATAAAAGAGAGAGAATGAGTCATCTTTGCTACTCTAATCATGATTTCTTCTTTCAGTTGAACCTTGCATAAGGGAGAGAAAGTTGGCTCCTTTGTTTGAAGGTGAGAATCAGGTCTTCTTATGATGATAGAAAGATATCTATTATCAATTTCACAAGTTACTTGGAACTTTGTGCATGAGAAGATTGAATCTTTACTTTATATGTTTCTTAATCTTCACATGTAAATAGACTGAATCTCTAATTTGTTGGTTTCTTGATATCTATGCTGAACCTGAGCTTTGACCCACTGGATATTCATGTGAGAGCAAATTGAAATATTTTTGAGCAAAACAGTGTCACATCACTGATGGTCAGACTCTTGAGTAATGTGACCTAGAAGTGGTTGCTGCCAAATTGCATCATCTGTCACCATGTTTGCCTATGTGGAGTCATTGTCACAGCAGTCTCAATGAGTATGTGTAGAACCTATTGAATCTTTTGATAATACTTTCTCCAGAAATGTTAGATCGCTGGTGTTCATTTTAATTTTCAGAAAGCAAGTTAAGGATTTATTTAAACTCAAATCCATGGTTAAGTAATGGTGGTTCTAGAGGACCCGTGGGGTGGGGGTGGGGGTGGGGGTGTAGTATCCCGTTGGTGGATGGTCCTATCCTATTTTATTTTATTTTATTCAGTAACCACTTGCACATATATCGCAATTTTTTGGAGATAATTCTCAATAATATCCATCCACTAATTAATTAAGTGATAACCATATATCTCTTTTGAAATTTAAAATATCTACTTTGATATGGAAGTAGGCGGTGGAAGAGAGTTAAGAAAATCTCTATAAATAGAGAGCCTTTCTAAGGTTTTTGATATGATAACACATCATACGAGAGAAAACCATCAAGAAGCCAGAGAGATTGGGTCCCTGATCCTGATCAAGAGCAAATCCGATCAAGAGCAAATCCTGAAGGCATACATCATCGTTGTGCGATTGCTCGTTGATTGGAAGCACTCAACTCAATCAAATCCTGATTTAGATCCTCAAGAGGTAGATCATAAACAATGGAGGTAATACATTGATCCTGTCTATTATTTCTATATAATTTTTATGTAGATCATTAATAGATCTCTAACAGTTGGTATCAGAGCCTCAATATCTTTGCCTTGTTTTGTTGCAAGTGTTTCCATTATTTTAAAATTTAATTATTTTGATATTTAATTAAATCTTTTAAGAGCAACTTATTATCCCCTTCGTGTGGCAAAGCGTTCTTGGTAACGAAAGAGTTAATATGTGCGAGTTTTTTATTCTTACGTATGGTTTAAATAAAAGAAAATCATAAAAAAATATAGATTTTGTTGGTGGTGTGTGGTTAAGAATTTTTTTTCATTGGCAAGCATATCTGTTCGGCTAGTTTGAACGCGCGATTTTTTGACTTTCATACAATTTTGAAAAAGAAAGGATAAAATAGCATCTTATCCATTTGGTTAAATTTTAAATACATGCTATTATCTGTTTAATATTTTATTATATCATGTGATATAATTTATTTTATCATTTGTTTCTTAAGTTTAAATTTTTTTGTATTAAAATACTCCTTCTGAGCCTCTATGCCTACGGTGTTTTGCATAGACTGGCATAAGGGAATAATGATCTACGGCCCGTATTTTAATTGATAAAAAATTTTCTTAAGATGATAATTTTGAAAATGTATTAAATAGATGATCGCTCCTGTTTTTGCATATTAGATATTATATTATGCATGAATAAAATTATATTTGGTGGTAATGTGAAAAATCACAATACAAATCCTTTTGAGGTTTGATTGGTCAATTGGTGTTTAGAAAAGTGAAGAGATCGTGGTTACTTAATTAGTTCCGTTGATTGACCTACCCCACCTCTCTTCTATTGGCCTGGCCAATTTGATTAATTCAGATCTTGATTTGGAAATGTTATGTTGATTAAGATCACTACTAATAATCATGCTAAATTGGTTAATTTATATGTATATAATGGAGTTCAAATGTCATGTGGTCAATATGATTTTGATTAATTGAGGAGTAGCCACAACATCTTTTATTAATCAAAATTATATATTGAGTTGCAAAGATTACATAAGGTTAGATGACATTAATTATGATTAATTATATTAATGCTATGAATCTTATGCCACATGAATTTTTATTACACTGATATAATTAATTAGGATGCGATAACAAATTATTTTCTTAATTATCCATAGGAATTAAGAAAGGAATATAATTTGTTAGTCATATCATTAAGTTAATAAGTCTATTTAAGTATAATAACTTAGCCCATATGTAGTTATTATATGTTATTGATTCATTTATTGCGTGTTTACATTGGTAAGACATGACATTAAATTATATGCCTCAAATTCAGTTACATGAACATGATTTTTATATTTATGCTTAATATTTCTGATATGAAATGTGATATTCCCGATTTAAGTGGTGACAATTATAAAGTATGGAAGGAAAAAATTCTTCTTTAATTAGAGTGCATGGATATTGACTATGCTATCAGGAAGGATGAACCACATTCGGTTATATCTATAGCACTCAGGCTGAGATTGCTGCGTATGAACGATGGGAGCGATCCAATCGCCTCAGTATGATGTTCATACGTATTAAGATTTCTGCTAGTATACGTGGTTCAATTTCTGAGTGCAAAAATGTCAAGGAACTTCTGAAGATTATTGATGCACAATTTGAGTTTTCAGATAAGGCACTAGCTAGCACCCTAATGACAAAATTATCATCAATGAAGCTCACTACTGTTGGAGGTCTGCATGAGCACATCATGAAGATGAGGGACATTACGGCTCAATTAAAATCCCTAGATGTTGAGATGTCAGAATCTTTCTTAGTGCACTTTACTCTAAATTCACTCCAACAACAGTATAGTCCCTTCAAAATATCATACAATACACATAAGGACAAATGGTCAATTAATGAACTTCTGACCATGTGTATTTAAGAGGAAGGAGGCTGATTTGGAAATGGGAGAAAGTGCACATTTAGCTACTCAAAGAAAGACTAAAGTTGCTAAAGCCAAACGCAAAGGAAAGGATAAAGTACCCATCAAAGGAAAGGGTAAAGTACCCATCCATACAGAAGAAAAGGAGTTCAAGTGCTTCTTTTGCAAGAAAAAAGGGCATATAAAGAAGGATTGCCTCAAATTCAAGGCTTGGTTTGACAAGAAATGTACTCTAACCTCATTCGTATGTTATGAATCTAATTTGGTTATATGTCAAACACATGGTGGATTGATTCTGATTCTACAATCCATGTTTCAAATACCTTGCAGGGTTTTCTAAATCAAAGGAAACCATTGGAAGTGAACAAAGCATCTATTTAGGAAACAAGATGGGTTCATATATGGAAGCGATTGGGACGTGCAGACTTATTTTAGATTCTGGTTTTGTTTTAGATTGGAAAAGTGTAACATCCTGAAAACCTTGTAATTTATGGCATTTTCATTTTAAATGAAAGTCAGAAAGTTTCAGTGAAATGTGGGTGTGTTGGCCTTTTGATAAATATAAAGAGAAGAAATTTTGGAGTAAATAAGTATATTTCTGAATGTTAATAAGTTTGATTTAAGAAATTGAGAGACTTAAGTTTTAATGGGTTTAAATCATAAGAAAATTAAGTTTAGTTTGAGTTTTATCCTAAAATGATGTTTTTAGTGGTTGGAGTCGACACTATTTGGAGTGGAGTCGACTCTGGCACGGTTTTAAACTTTCGGCATGCTTTGGAGTCGACTTGCATAGCTAGAGTCGACACCTACTTTTCTGGAGCCGACACCTATTTCTGCTAGAGCCGACTCCAAATCTGTTGGAGCCGACTCCAAGACGGCAGGTTTTTCTGAGTTAAATCTTGAGAATTTCATATTTAATCCGTTTCAAGTCCGATTTGATGCCGTTTGAACCGTTGGATTTCTAAAATTGAGTTCTTCAAGCTGGTAAAGTTTTTTCTTAGAAATATTACATAAAAGTATCGATTTAAGTGAAAAATGATAATCTAGGCTATAAATCGATTAAATAAATGCTATATCAAGGGCAAAATGGGAAAAGGCTCCAATGTCAATTGCTAATTGTGTTAAGGGCAACTTGGGAAGGAAAATCTAAGGGCAAAATATCATGGTTATAAGTGAGCCACGTGTTTTCTAAAAAGCATGCGTTAAGAGTGTTTGAGGGCAAAAGGGGAATTTGGCATGCCTTAACCCTTAAGTTTCCTATGACTTGGTCCCCAAGTCATTAGAGAAAAGGGAAAAACGTGGGTTCAGCCAGAGAAAAGAAAGAAAGAAAGAAAGAGAGAAAGAAGAGGAGAAAAGAGAGGAAGAGGAAGAAGAAGAAGAAGGAGGAAGAAAGAGGAAGGGAAAGGGAAGCTTGGGGTTTGTACTCGACTCCAAGTAAGCTATAGTTTCCCTAGATCTTGCATGACTTTAGATTTTCTTAGATTATTGTATTTTGAGGTAATAGTAGAAGAAATCTTGAGTAGAGAAAGGGTGGAAGAAAATAATGAGATATTAGAGGATAGATCATGTATGCATGCATGGTTCGTGGGAAAATTTCGTGTGGAGGTAATCCTAATAGCTATCGTATCTGTATGTTGACGTAGGTCAAGAGGGTTATTCCAGGGAGCCGGAATACCAGAGTTGAGTACCAGTCGAGGAGTAACCTACTAAGGTGAGTGGGTTTCTCATCTAGCAATGAGAAGTTAATTTGAGCTAGTATAATGAGATTAATACCTAGTTGTGGTATGTTATGTTTAGCAGAGTATTATGTATGTTTTAAATATGAGAAATGAGAACCTAGTATATGATATTCTGATAAATAAGTTTTGAGCATGAGTTTTAAGCATAAAGAAATAAGCATGAGTTTCGAGCATGAGTTTTGAGCATAAACACATAAGCATGAGTTTTAAGCATAAAGAAATAAGCATGAGGAGCATGAGTTTTAAGCATGTATTTTAAGCATGAAATAAGCATGAGTTTCGAGCATGAGTTTTGAGCATAGCATGAGTTTTATTTTCGATGAATTTTTAATGTATACATGGCATATTTACATGATAAAGCTTTACAAATGATGTATGTATCATACTGAGCATCAGGCAGCTAGGGGGCTGATCACCCTTTAGACTGTACTGTAGCATGAGCATTGCACACTACTATCGAGCCGGCACCTCCTTGCGAACAGATCGTACGATGAACCCCAGAATCAGGGGTGAGTGCACGCTTAACCAGGCCAGTGGGGCTGGTTGTGAGCAGCCCGTGGGGGCATGAATCATAGCTCAGTGGAGCTGATTACTATATATAGCCCGTGGGGGCAGAGAGAAAACCCGAGGTTCCAGGGTTAAGGAACAAAGCACTTTGCCGGGTGAACCGCACGGGTAAGGGGTGCTATTTGTGCGGGGATCCTGTTGCTAGTCACGCACCCGATGAGAGTACACCTACAGAAGGGCGACTGTAGGGTGGTACCTCAGAGGCATTACACACACAGCCCAGCATCATGAGATCTAAAAGCATATGTTGTGATATAAAAAGGGCCAATGGGCCAAATAGTTATCCCGAGAGGGAGAGTTTACTTGAGATGCCAGTGGGCAAGCAGATCCTGATGGGAGTCTGGGTTGTAGATAAAGAATGCATATCTTCATATTGTAATGCATGATTTTTATTTTAATGAGTTATCTTTCAGTGAAAAGTTATTGTAGAGTATTTCAGTACTGATATGTTATTTGAAGAATAAGCTACATTTTATTTTATCTGATATCATGTTAAAAATGTACTTTGAGTTGTACAAGCTAAATAGTTTCAGCATACGATTGAAATTAAGAGGTTATGGTTCTCTATTTCTCCATAGTTAGATGGTTATCCAGTCACTGGGACTTAGGTCTCATCCCTCTATGATTTAAATGTTCTTTCAGATCAGTGAGTATTTCTGCCAGGATCACAAGATAAGCAGGACAGGACCCTTAGCTGGTGAAGCTTGCTTGGATGCAAGAGTGTATAAATGCTAGCCTTGTATATTGAGAGAGTGTGGTTTGATATTGTATTTTGTATATGTGTATGTGTACAGTGGATGTAATGATGTTTTAGACCTTTTGGGATATGAATACGAGACTTATGTTTTGGAGAAAATTATGAGCATGATGTGTGCACTTAGGATTTTGATGTCGATTGTGAATGTGATCTTGTAAACTGCCTGAGGAATGTCATGAAAAATATTATCTGAGCAGGTTGATGCTTAGTGTTGATTGGTGATTTGTGTATAATTGAGATGAAAATGAAAAGTTTTTAACAGGATGTGTTTTCGTGTGTCTGCCACTTATGATAATTAGTTGGGGTTCTCTAGCTCTTTATGGAGCGCTACATAAAGACTAGTAAAACTCTATCCGATTACCACAAGTGTGCAGGTGTGCTGTCGGTGGCCCCAGAGAGGAGGGGGAGCTGACAAGTTTTGGTATCAGAGCCCTAGGTTATTAGGTCCTAGGGGAAATAAGTATGAGTATGAGTCTAGGATGATTGAATGTTTATGATTATAGCTATTGAATGATGAAACTGATGTAATGAATAATGTCTTGTAGGACGATTACTACAAAGGCATCTAGAGAGACAGAGCAATCTTCAGGCAGGGATAGAAGCAAAGGTCAAAGTAGATTCAGAAGGTCAGTTAGAAGAAGTCAAATTGATAGAATGGCTTCTAGTGATTCCACCGAGCCAGTATCTAAGGAGGCTAGAGTGGGGCATCTCAGAGCAGATGCCAGAGTCTTCTTCACAGTCTATTACCCCTGTGCCAGTAGACCCATCTCGAGTACAGACTCAGGGGCCTAGTATGTCAGAGTTGGTAGGCATGATTACTCAGGCTGTGGTAGCAGCTGTGGGTGCTAGTTCTAGCCTTCCATCTAAAAATACTGGAGGTTGTGAGGAATGTGGAAAGAGCCAGAAAGTTAGGGGCTCTGGAGTTCCAGGGAACTACTGATCCTATTCAGGCCGGGGCATGGCTGCAGAGGATCGAGAGTATTTGATGTGATGGGATGCTCTGAGGAGCAGAGGCTGAGTATTGCCACCTTTTTACTGGAGGGTAGAGCCCAGAGTTGGTGGAGATCTATTCAGGGCAGGCAGCCCCAGGGAGTGGAGTTGACATGGGAAAATTTTAGAAGAGAATTTCATCAGCAATATTATTCTGAGATTTATAGGGATCAGAAGAGGAGGGATTTCCTTTGTCTGACTCAGGGGAGGATGTCCGTGGCAGATTATGAAGCCACTTTTGTGGAGTTATCTCAGTTTGCTAGGGCCTTGGTGGCTGATGAGAGGGAGAGATGTCGACTATTCCAGGATGGATTGAATCTCCCTATTAAAGCCAAGACCTGTATGCAGACCTACAATAGTTACTCTGAGTTGGTGCAGGGAGCACTCAAAGCCGAGGAGATTGAAAAAGAATATATGAGTAGGAGGCAGGATAGAATGAAAAGAAGTGCTCCTAGTTATTCTTCTGCTCCGGGAGGGACTCAGCCATTTAAGAAACCCCAGAGGACTGGACAGTTTTATTCTGGGTTTAGAGCCCCTGGTGATGTGGGCAGAGGATCAGTATCTGTGTCAGCATCTAGCCCAGTTCAAAGAAAGCCTTATGGGGGTGTGCCTCAGGTTGCCACCAGCAGGGTGTCTGGTGATGTAGGGGAGCAGGGTCGTCCTTCTGGTGGAGGGAGAAATATACCCCATGTAATGTATGTGGAAAACTTCATTTGGGAGAATGTAGGAGGGGCAATAAGGGATGTTATATTTGTGGTGATCTAGGTCACCTGAAGAGAGATTGCCCTAGGAGAGGGCAGCAGGCTGGTGGGCTTCCTCAGGGGCCAGTAATGCCAAGGGGACAGCCTAGTAGGAGGGGTGATGGTAGTGTTGTGGCTTCAGCCAGTCAGGTGGGGCCTAATGTTAATCAGCCAGGAGGGTCATCCAGTATTCCGAGAGCCGAGGCCAGAGTGTTTGCCATGACCAGACAGGAGGCTCAGATTGATCCTGATGTGGTGACAGGTATGCTACCCATCGATAATCATGATGCTTATATTTTAATTGATTCTGGATCTACGCATTCATTTATCTCATGTGAGTTTGCTAAGCATCTAGTTAGAGATGTGGGCCAGTTGGGTAGTCAGTTGGTAGTATCTATGCCCGTAGGGAGGCCTTTTATAGCAGACCAAGTGTATAGAGGTTGTGATATTTCTGTGGAGGGTCAGAAATTAGCAGCAGATTTGATTCCTTTGAGGTTGAAAGAGTTTGATGCCATTTTGGGGATGGATTGGCTATCTGTGCATAGAGCCAGAGTAGATTGCTTAAGGAAGGAGGTGATGTTACAAACTTCTGATGATAGAGAGGTCTGTTTTGTTGGTGATAGGAGGGGGTTACCCTCAGGAGTGATTTCAGCTCTGTCAGCCAATAGAATGCTAGCAAAGAGATGTGAAGCCTATTTAGCTTGTGCAGTGAGCCTAGAGGGCAATGGTTTAGAGCTGACGAATATCCCTGTGGTAAGGGATTTTTCAGATGTATTTCCTGAGGAGCTGCCAGGGTTACCTCCTGACAGAGGATTTGATTTCAGTATAGATCTAGCCCCAGATACCAGACCAATAGCCAGGGCACCTTATAGAATGGCTCCAGTTGAATTGAAAGAATTGAAAAGTCAGTTACAAGAATTATTGGATAAAGGGTTTATTAGACCCAGTATATCACCATGGGGTGCACCAGTGTTGTTTGTGAAGAAAAAGGATGGTACCTTGAGGTTGTGTATAGACTATAGACAGTTGAACAAGGTGACCATTAGAAACAATTATCCATTGCCAAGGATCGATGATTTGTTTGATCAGCTGCAGGGGGCAGCAGTGTTTTCAAAGATTGATCTGAGATCTGGGTATCATCAATTGAGAATAAAGAATGAGGATATATCTAAGACTGCTTTCAGGACCAGATATGGTCATTATGAGTTCTTGGTAATGCCATTTGGCTTGACAAATGCTCCAGCTGCTTTTATGGGTCTGATGAATCAAGTATTTCAAGAGTATCTAGATAAATTTGTGATAGTATTCATTGATGACATCTTGATTTATTCTAGAAGTAGTGAAGAGC